>SEYY01010554.1:27500-28738 GCA_009176605.1 Armadillidium nasatum
ACGGAAATTTAATATATAAAATTTTTTGTGTAACGTAGAGATCGTAGTTTGTTTATTGTAAATAGTGTTAAGGAAATTTTTATTGTATTTTGAATAATTTTTGTAGGATATAAATTTCTGTTGAGGAACTCTGTTATGAAATTAAATTCTTTATGTATTAAGTGAAAATCAGATGAAATATGATATGCTCTGTATATTAATGCTTTGATATTGTTAAGTTTATAAATAAATGGTATGTGACTAAAATAATTTAAACCTAATCCTGTAAATGTCTTTTTACGGAAAATCGATGTATTGGTACAGTGTAAATTTTTACTAATAAAAATATCTAAAAACTGTAAAGAGTTGTTCGTTTCCTCTTCGCATGTAAATTTTATATTGGGGAGTTTATTGTTAAGAAAGTTTAAAAAAAGGGGGGCTTTAAAACTGTTATCGAATAGGAGGAAAGTATCATCCATGTATCTACTGTAAAAATAAGGTTTGAAGTAGGGTTGGCCGACGCACCGGGTGCGGTGCGGTGCGGTGCGCAGCACATTTTCAGCAACCCGGTGCGGAGCGGTGCGGTGCGAAAGAAAAAATAAAAGTGCGGTGCGGTGCGGTGCGCAAGCGAAAATTAGAGGTGCGGTGCGGTGCGGTGCGTGGTGCGGCCTCTGGTGTGCACCGCACCGAAGTTGATGTATACTGCGATGAACATTTGTTGTCAGATTATATATATATATATATATATATAATATATATATATATATATATATATATATATATATATATATATATATATATATATATATATATATATATTATATATATATATATATATATAATTAAATTTTTTTACATTTTCAAGGTATCCTGACAGAAAAGATACCATCGGGACCATACGCCTTCTTAGTATTAAGCTCAGAGACTGCAGTAATTACATCTTTAGAAGATATTCTAACCTTAGGCATAAATGAGTTAGATGGGTTTGAAGGAGGAGGTATAGCTCCAGACAATCGTCTAAGGTTGTATAAGGGCAAAAGTTTGAGCGAAGAGTTCAGCTTTAGGAGAAAGTAAAACAGCAGTTGTGCCGTCGGAAGATACTAAAGGAGGAAAAGAGGATAAGCAAAGTTAGAGTTAACATTTTTTGCAAAATGCCGGAAGGAACGTGAAGAAAAGGAACCAGAGAGATTATTGCATTTTTTACATAGAAAAGAATTTTTGATGTAAAGAAGGATATATTGCACGATTCCGGGATGAAA
>SEYY01010555.1:0-10372 GCA_009176605.1 Armadillidium nasatum
CCCTAGACTTTCCAATATTAGAAACCACACCCAGATTTGTCACAGCTATCCAGTTCTCTGAAAAGGGGCTGCTTGGAGAAAACACTTTGTGTATTTCCTTTAGTAGGGAGAGATTTAGAAGATGATCAAATTGCAATATGTTGAGTTTTTTGAATGAAGGTGATGTATGACTATTAAAATCTCTGCTACCACTGAGAAGCCTTATGATTCATTTTTGCATTGTTATGATTTGATACGTGTTTATTTTGAGGGTTGTTGCATATACAGATAAACAGTAAGGTATGTAGGGTTGAATGTGTGCAAAATATATTTTTCGTAGAACATACAGTGGAATGAATTTAGCTAATTAAACAAGGATGTACGTACATGTACTTTGTTAGTTTATTAACTAATGTGTTTATGTGTTCTTTAAATATTAGTTTGTCATCTATTATGACTTCTAGGATTTTTTGCGGTATTTGATCGGGTTAGCTCAATAGCTTTTGGTTTAATTTTAAAATTATTTCCTACGTTTTATTGTTTATTATAATGCAAGGAGTTTTTTTTTATATTGAATGATAGTTTATTTGAGTCGATCCATCTCGGGATGTTTGTTAAAGAGCTTCCAACCTTTTTAGAGAGTGTTTCGGGGTTCTTGTCGTTGATCATATAGATATATCATCTGCGAATGAAACAGAGAAGGAGTTGTGTGAGTTTATTAAGTCGTTTGTGCATATTGAATATTGAAATGGTGAAAGTATGGACACCTGTGGAACAAAAGTTTTTATTTGTTGTGTGTTAGAAAATATATCATCTAACTTTACGTATTATTGTCTACCTTTGAGTTAATTAAGTTTCAAACCAATGCAAGTTTAGGCCATCGAAACTATATATTATATATATATATATATATATATATATATATATATATATATATATATATATATATATATATATATATATATATATATATATATATATATATATTAGAAAGTCAAAAAAAAAGGGAGTGTGTTAGTAATATTGAGATATTAAGTGGGTTTGAATTAAGGAATTCAGAGTGTATATAAAATCATTTATTGAAGAGTTTGGTGGTCTGTATATTCCGACAAAGTCAATTTCTTTTACTTTAACTATGAATATTTTGTGTTTATGATCTATTGCTCAAATATTTGTTAATTTGAATCAAAACATTTGAATTATTTAAGTGGGTTTGTAAATAAGGTATTCGTGGTCTATTGTGTCAAACGCTTTGGTGAAGTCTAGTAACAGAAGGGCGGAGGAGTCTTTATTTTCTAAATTTTTTAAAAGTTTTTCGGTCAGACAGATAATGGCCTTGTAGTTGAGTAGTTGAACGGCCTTTTCTGAATCCCAACTGGAAATCGGTAAGTAGTGAGTTTGAATTGAGATATTCAGTCAGCTGCTCAAATATTATTTTTTCGAATATTTTGCTAATCGTGTGTGTAATGGATATTGGTCTATAGTTTTTTATTAAATATAGGAGTCACTCAGGAAATTTGAAGGGTAGAGGGGAAAACACCTAAAAGGATTGAAACATTGAATAAGTGAGCTAGTGGGTTGGAAATCCACAAGTTTGTATTTGTGGTTTGGGACGATCAAGATATCACTTTTTTTTTTTTTTTTTTTTGAGCCAGCTATTATATTTTGGACATCTAATGGAGTAATTTTTCGAATGTGAAATATGAGTTGCACTGAGGTAAAAATGTTTCAAAGTTTGTTTGACCTATTGAACTATTTGTTAAAATTTCGGTTCCAGTATTGATAAAATAAATGTTGAGTGATTCTGCGATTTTCTTTTGGTCTGCTGAGACTTTACCATTTATTGATAATATAATTGGTTTAATTTGTGGGTATTTATTCTCTTTGTTTTTATTGATTTGATTGTTTATTATTCCTTATGAATTATTATTTACATCGCAGAATATAGTAGTGTAATAATTGCTTTTCGTCTTTTTTCAGGTTGCATTTAATTGATTGCTATATTTGTTATATAACTGAAGAGGGATGATTCCTCGTTTGTAATTACGGTAGAGTTTGTGTTTATGATCTATTGAATTTAATAATCCTAGTGTTAACCAATGGATTACGGACCCTTTTATAGCCTAACTGTTTGGTTTCAATTTTGAAGGTCTCATGATAACACCTATATATTTGATTGATGAAAGTACTGAATCTTGATTCTATGTCTATTTGTTCATTGCATATAGAAGAAAAGTCAATTTCTTTTACTTTAACTATGAATATTCCATTTCTAGTTTCTTCATCTTCTCTGTATTTGATAGTTGCTAGATTACTGGTTTTATTTAAATTCCATTGTACAAGGCAAGGAAAGTGATCCGTAAGGTCAGTCTGGATGATTAAAGATTTCAAATTGCAATTTAAGTTTCCCCAAATGTGATCTAATAGAGTGAGATTTCTGTTTTCAATGTTGTTAGGACTAGTGGGCTGTATTATAATATTTATAAATCTGTGTGATGTCATAAGGTTCTGTAAAGGGGTGGCTCCTAATGAGGGTTTTTTGATCAGCATTTCTATATTAAAGTCTCCAGCAATCAAAACATCTAAATTATTTAAGTGGGTTTGAATTAAAGTATTCAGAGTGTATATAAAATCATTTCTCGAAGAGTTTAGGTGTTCTGTATATTCCGACTATATTTTGTTTAATTAGTTTGGTGTTAATTTGAATAGAAAGGGCTTTGATGATATTATTCTGGATTGATGTGATCATTTTTACTTTGTTGAAAAATTCATTCCTTAGGCATATTGAACCTCCATCTCCTCGTTTGTCATTTCTAACTAGATGTGTTCCATTGTGTCCGGGGATTGGGTAATTGTCTTTGTTGTGGTTAATTTAGAAAAGTTTCACTTAAGCACGACAATATCAAAATTTATGTTCGAAAAATCATCATGATATTTAGTGGAGTAGTGTTAGTTTGCTTAATTTAAATGTTTTATCCTTTCTTTAATTCATCAAGGGTAGATATATTCAAATTTGATGGCACTTTTAAAAGGGAGTGGTTCACTTAGATTGTTGATTGCATTCATTGGCTTTCCAATAACTTGATATTTCTAGAGCTAATAAATTTTGTAGCAAATTAAATGAGAAATAATATTATTGGTAAATAATAGTTAATAATAAAATAATTTTAAGTAAAATATTAGTTGAATATATGAAAGTAAGCATAATCTGCTGACAGTGTGAGTGATATTTAAATAAGGGAGGAGTTAGCCAACTATATTTCTGCCATAGAAAATCGATGTGATCTCTGTAATTCTTTTATGGGCTAAGTGTAGCTTACAAAGAAGAAATTCAACCCCAGTGTAACTTCAATGATAATAAATGTCCTAACAAATTATTTAGTATATTAATCTAAGTATACAGTAAATTATATAATAATAATAATAATAATAATAATAATAATAATAATAATAATAATAATAATAATAATAATAATAGCAATAAAAATGATTGCAATATTTCAATCATTAATCTTATCATTATTTATGGTAAAATTAAAATAATAGTAATGCAATATATCTTAGAGATAATAATAGTAAGAAATAATAAAGCATAAAGCTAAGATATAGTAATGCTAAGAAATACTAGTAATAATAATAATAAGCATAGTTATAGTAATAATAACAATATGTTAAAATATTCAATTTATACCAATTACGCCTGCTTCAATCACATCTATTTAAATAAACACAGTAGTAATATTGGTAATAATAAAAATGGTAATAAAAATAATAATGATAATAGTGATGGTGGCAGTTTTAATTAAAATATTCAAAAATCTAAGGATTAATTTTTCTTATTTTTTTCTATTTTAATAAAGGCCTAAATACTTGTGGAGGTCTAAAGGAAGTAGCGGGAGAGGTGGGAGAGAGGGAGAGTGGGAGGTGGGGAAGAGGGGAGTAATGGAAAGAAGTAACTGAGTTATAATTCTGAAGAGGGGTTTGGAGATGGTAGGTAGCGCGGAAATGAAAGTATATTACAACCGTAACAAAACCATTTTTAAAGGCCGTTTCAGGAGGAAGCAAGACAAACTTTTTCCAGTTTTATCTATTCAAGTTCGTAATAATAATAATAATAATAATAATAATAATAATAATAATAATAATAATAATAATAATTATTATTATTATTATTATAATATAATAATAATAACGATTAGTTATAAATAATATAATAATAATAATAATAATAATAATAATAAAATAGTAATTAATAATATTAATAATAATAATATTAATTCTAAAAAAATAAATATAATAAAAAAAAAAAAAAATAAAAAAATAATTAGTAATAATAATAATAATAATAATATATAATAATAATAATAATAATAATAATAATAATAATAATAATAATAATAATAATAATAATAATAATAATAATAATATAATAATAATAATAATAATAATAATAATAATAATAATAATATAATAATAATAATAATAATAATAATAATAAAATAATAATAATAATAATAATAATAATAATAATAATAATAATAATAATAATAATAATAATAATAATAATAATAATAATAGTAATAATAATAATATTATTATTATTATTACATTCCTTCAGTCGATAATTAAGTATTCATCAAGTTCGGCCTCATTTTTAATTTTGATTGCTTCACCGATTGGCGTTTGTTTTTACGTTAAAAGTGACATTTTTAATATAGCAAGAACATATAAGGTTACTATGGTCCTTTCGTATAGCTAAAGCTATTTTTAACATGGTCTTTATTTTTCGGTGTTAGGTATTCATTGACGTAGATATTTGGGTTTTCTTTTATTCACACAGATATTAGTTTGAATTTTTTTTTTTTTTTTTTTTTTTTTTTTTTTTTTTTTTTTTTTTTTTACAGAAACGCCACCACTCACGGGCAGAGCCCTTTTCATGGAGGGGCACACACAGAGGAAGCAAGCTCACTCAAACACACCTAACGCACATCCCTCAGGTGGGCACAAACGGAAGCCTTGAAGAGTGGAAGATTAAATACAGGAGGAAAAATAGAAGATGGTAAAGAGTTCCACAGAACAGAGGTGGCTGGAAAGAAGGAGGCACCACAACGGCTAGCCTGGGGTTTCCTACTTCCACACAAAATTGGTGCGAAAGCAGGGCACCCCTTGTGCAACGAGGACGACGCAACGGTGGAGGAATGCGAGAGGTCAATTCCCTCGAGCACCTGCCATTGTAGTACCTATAGAAAAGAGATAGTGCTGCCAACGTCACGTCGCAGAGATAGGGGGTCAAGAGAGTTTGAAAGTAGGGGACAGTTTATTAATCTTTTAGCTTTTGACTCAACCCTATCCAGAAGAGAGGAGGAGCCGGAGCCCTCCCAGATGTGAGAACAGTACTCCATACAAGGGCGAATAAGACCCTTATATATTTGGAGTAACTGCTCAGAAGAAAAAAATTCTCGCAACCTGAACAGAACTCCCAGCTTCTTAGAGGCCGCTTTAGCAACCATTGTGATATGAGGTTTCCAAGACAGTTTATTGTTTATGTTTAGACCAAGAATGTTAATGTTATTTACAGGTGAGACGGGAGAGCCATCGAAAGGATAGGAAAGTTGGGAGGTGTTTTTGAGAGGGAGATGTGAAGAAGTTGAGTTTTTAAAGAGTTGAATTTCACAAGGTTGCTATGACCCCACCGGAAAATCCCATCCAGATCGGCAAGAATAGAATCGGAAAGTTGAAGACGAGAAGCAACTCTAGAAGCAAAAGAGGGAGCAGATTTGAAATGAGTAGAAGAATGTAGAGTTGAGTCATCAGCATAAGAGTGAACAGAGTTAGAAGTGCAGTTGAGGAGATCGTTAATGAAAAGTAAGAATAAGGTTGGAGATAAAACAGAACCCTGAGGAACACCACAGTTGACAGAAAAGGAGGAAGAGGTCGCTCCATCTACAACTGCCGAAATGGAACGATCTGAGAGAAAACTAGACAAGAGTAAGCAAAGGGAAGGAGGAAACCCAAAGGAAGGGAGCTTGGAGAGCAGTGACGCATGTCATACCCGGTCAAAAGCCTTGGATATGTCAAGCGCCACCACACAAGACTCCCCGAAATCCCTAAGGGCAGAAGACCATAGATCAGTAAGATAGGAAAGTATGTCACCAGTTGACCTCGAGCGTCGAAAGCCATACTGGTGATCAGAGAAGAAGAGAATGAGACTCCAAATGATCCAGGAAATGAGAGTTGAGGAGAGTTTCAAAAATTTTAGATAGAACACAAGTGAGAGCTATAGGTCGATAGTTAGAAGGGTCAGAGAGGCTACCTTTTTTCGGGATCGGCTGAACAAATGCACGCTTCCAGCATTGAGGAAAAGTATTAGTATTAAGGCATAGAGAGTAGAGCTGAACGAGGACAGGGGCCAACTCGGAAGCACACTCCCTCAGAACACGAGGGGGAATGCCATCCGGGCCACTGGTCTTCCTGACGTTCATAGATTTCAGGATCCCATGCACCCGATCATAAGTAATCACAGGTAGAGACATGGGACACCTGAGAGGAGAAGGAGTAGGAGGAGGGATGCCAGAATCGAGCAGGGTGGAATTAGATGAGAAAAAGGAGGCCGAAGAGATTAGCCTTTTCAGAAGGAGTATTAGCTACAGAACCATCAGAGCGAATAAGAGGAGGAAAGGCAGATTTACAGAAGTTATTAGAGATATTTTTGACAAGAGGCCAGAAATTTTTATCAGTAGGAGAGCCATGGAGGTCAGCGCACTTCCTTTTTATGAAAGTACGCTTAGTCCGTCGAAGAACATCCCTGCAACGATTCCGAGCTGAATGAAAATTAGCAAGAGTGATAGGAGAAGAGAGTTTTTCCATTCACGATAAGCATTGTCTCTCACCCGAAGGGCAAGAGAACAGTTGCCATCGAACCATGGATTTTGAGGAGAAAAAGATTTAGTTGAAGATGGAATGAATCTGCTCATCCCTTCAAGGATCACAGCCCCTACCTTTTCAGCAGAGACGGAAGAGTCCCCAGAGATAAAGCAAGATTCACTCCAATGGTAGGTAGCGAATAAGCGACGCATTGCCCCCCAATTAGCCCGATTAAAGTGCCAGAAAGTACGTTTAGGGCATGGTGGAGCTGCTGGAGAGAAAGTATTATAACTAAGAGCTATTTAAAGCCTTCTTCATTTATTTTGAATCTGAGATGTCTTGTGTCTTTGATTCTTCCACTGTAATCAGTTTTTTTTTAGTGCCTAATCCAAACTTCACAAGCTGAATTTTGATTTTAGCTTTATTTTTAGTTTCTCCTCAGTGATTTTTTGTTATTGTTTCTTTGCCGTTTTCGTTCGAAGTGTATTGTGGCACACTTTTGGTGATCACACAAATATTTTTAATATTTTCCTGTTGCAGCTGTATTTGGTATTCTTCTATTATCTGGACCGTGTTTCGAATTTCAGATAAGTTGGGACTCGAAGTGGGGTTCTTCTTGATTGTTATTTTCCAATATATCTATTCGGGTTTTCAGGTTATTTATTTCTTGATCTTTTTGTTGACGAAGTTTGCTAAATTGCATTCTTAAGGGATGCAATTTCTTCTTTCAGGTTCAGTATAGTCAAATGTATTCAGAATTGAAAAAGTTAACTTGGGAAGGAGAGTTAAGTAGGAGAGGGGGAGTAGATATGAGAGCATTTTAATGACTGGCGGAAAAGCTTAACTTATCATTATGATAATGGTAAGTTAAAGGATTATTAACAAGAAGTTTAATTAATTAATGATAGTTTTTTGAAAATATAGTGAAAAAGAAAATAAATTAAATGTTTCAAAAAATATTACTTAACAAATATTTCTCATACCAGTAAAACTACAATTGAAATGAGAATGTTAACTTGTGACCTTAAAAATTTGTTTACCTTTACTGCAAGCAAGAAGGCAAGGAGGATTCTGTTGACAAGCAGAAATGCAAAAGAATGGGGACATCTCTCCAGAAATGTTAAAAGATCTTAACAAGCAGCCATTGACTACAATAGGCAAAGGACCTGGAACCTTTAAAAAAAAAATTTGTAACAAAATATTGAGTGAAATAATAATATTTATAATGATGAAATTTTATTTTTGTAAAAGTCAGTTTTATTCAAAATAAGATGTTTTAAAAATTTCCTATATTTAATAGCCCTTCGGTATGAATGTGTAAACTCATAAAAAACATAAAACTAATATATTTAAATATTCACTCATATTTCTATTAATAAATAAATAAGAAAGAAAAATGTTCCTGTTAAAACTTTTAAATAAATATGAAAATATCTTCAACTTCGGAAAAGGGCCAACAGATGAAAAAGATGATATTTATTCTAAAATTTATGTATATAATTTATTGCCAAAACCCTTACATAAATATTATTAAAATTCCTATGCAAGCCTACAAGGCATCTTATTTCACGTTCAAGCAATTCCTATCTATACACTCAAGAACTTCAAGAAGACTCAAAAAATTCTACACAGAACCAATATATATATATATATATATATATATATATATATATATATATATATATATATATATATATATATATATATATATATATATATATATATATATATATATATATATATATATATATATATATATATATATATATATAAGGTATGGTATCGGTATCGTATCGGTATCGGCAAGTATCGGCATATTTTCCGATACTGTATCGGTATCGGTATCGACCTTTTCAGTATCGGTATCGGTATCGGCAAAATTTTTGGATAAGAGTAAAGCATCGGTATCGGTATCGGTAGTAGTATCGACAAGTATCGGCATATTTTTAGGTATCGGTATCGGTATCGGTATCGGTAAAAATTTTGGTATCGCTCCATCCCTAATATATATATATATATATATACAGAACATAAAGTACATCTTCCTTACTTTAAAAGCTATTCCAGATAGCGCTTCAACATCAGTAGCTATCAACATGAGAAATAACATCAGCATTTTCAAACATATACTTTTCAAACACCTTCTCATAATATCAATACGTGAAGTTAGTTACCTTAAATATATATATATATATATATATATATATATATATATATATATATATATATATATATATATATATATATATATATATATATATATATATATATATATATATATATATAATATATATATATATATATATATATATAATATATATATATATATATATATATATATATATAATATATAATATATATATATATATATATATATATATATATATATATATATAAATGGCGGAGGGAAGTAGCTCTCCCGAGACGATGAGATTATCCCCCATTGGGTATATGGGATGTTAAGGGTGCTTCCCATCTCATCCCAGTGCCCAATGGTTCGTTCCATTTCGCGCTCACCTTCTTCTATATCGGAGTAAACTCTCCTTCGCACACACAAAACATTAATATAGACACCCTTTAAAAAAAAACAGAAAAAAAAAACAACTAAATGATAGACTCAAAAAAAGTAGCCTCGGAGAAGCCCCTCATCCACCCCTTTCCCCATCACCACTTGGAAGTTGGTGGCCTCAGGTGATGAGGTTGGTCCCACCAAGACAGAGCTGCCGACTTGTCCTGATGCATGGTCTACTTTTTTCATTAATTTCTGCAACATTCGCGGTCTGCACTCTAATTTCCACTTTGTTGAACATCACCTCTCTTCTTCTAGACCTCACCTCTTTTTCTTAACCGAAACTCAGCTGTTTAAGCGTTCTGATAGCAAACCCTATTCTGTTTCCTCCTACTGTCTCTATCCTCAATTTTAAGCCAAAGGCGGTTGTTGTGCGTACCTGCACAACGATGTCGTTTGTTCTCGTGTCTCTAATTTGGAGTCTTCCAAATTTTCCACCTTATGGCTTAGGCTCTCTTGCCATTCTACAACTAAATTCATTTGTTCAGTTTATTTATCTCCTAATTCTACTGACTATCCTAAATTCTTCGACTATTTAAATTAAAAAATAGAGCACATTCTCTCTGCTTCGCCTTTCTCTGAAATCATCATATTAGGTGATTTCAATGTTCACCACCGCCAATGGCTTTCTTCTAGTTCTCATGAAATAGCTGGTGAACGTACCTTTCATTTCGCTATACAAAACGACCTTGAGCAGTTGGTGCAGTTCCCTACCCGTATCCCCGACAGTCTTGGAGATGTACCCAACATTCTAGACCTTTTCCTAACTTCTAATCCTTCTCTTTATACTGTTAAACTGTTTCCTCCTCTGAGTTCCTCCGATCACCTTTTTATCTCTGTAACCTCTTCTATCTTTTCAAGTCTTCCGCAGGAAAGACCCCCTTCTATTGAAAGGAAACGTTTGTGGCACTTCAGTGCCTCAAGCTGGTCGGACTTGCCATCGTACTTTTTTGATTTCCC
>SEYY01010556.1:0-2500 GCA_009176605.1 Armadillidium nasatum
ACACTGAATGAAAAATGAATGAAATAAAAAAAAACACGAAGGAAATATAATAAATAGTCTCTCGTCCGTGTCACGTATGAGAAGAGTTGCGTTTATTTACTTATTTATAAAAGATTTGAAAGATGTTCACTATACAAAAGATAAATTTTCTTCTATGATATCTGATCCTTAATGAATACAAGAAGTTCACTTTAATATTTTTTGAAAAAAATCTTCCCAACACCTCCTGTTTCACTTATCTACATCTATATTGTCGAATTCACTCACACCATTTTACCCCATATTTTTCATTGCTCAATGTAATTTAGATTTAGCGATTTTCAGTATTGGCATTACGTAAGATTCTTCTCAATTTCAGTTAGAATACCATTGCAGTAAGCTTTTCTCATTTAATTAAAGTCTAGAGACCCATTAATATAAAAAAAAGTTAGCTAAAGGTAAAAAACTTCCAAATTAAAGGCGAAAGAGAATTTCACTCTCAACAATTCTCTCTAAATACAATCACAAAGGAATCGAGAAAAATTACCAGTAGTTAGAGGAAACAACTAACTTTTTAGTAATAATTTACTCTATTGAATTTTTAAAGTAATTTAACTCCCCCCCCCCAAGCATAACAAAGAATACCAGCCTTATTATCATTTATCGATCTATCTATTTGTCTATCTATCAACCTACCTATCTATCTATTTGTCTATCAATTTATCTATCTATCTTTATATCTATCTTGCTATCTATAACTCTTTCTATCTATCTATCTATCTATCTATTTATCTATATATATATATATATATATTTCCTAATATCTATATCTCTATCTTTCGGTATGTATATGTACGTATGTATGTATGTAAAATGTATCTATCCATCTATTAATTATCCTATTATATCTATCTATCTATCTATCTATTTATCATCTCTCTCTCTCTCTCTCTCTCTCTCTCTCTCTCTATATATATATTATATATATATATATAATATATATATATATTATATATATATATATATATATATATATATATATATATATATATATAGGTATATTATTTTAATATTTTTTAATTTTTTTTTTATCTCAAAAAAAAATTAATAATAACATTAATAATAATTAATAAAAATAATAATAAATAATAATAATAATAATAATAATAATAATAATAATAATAAAATAATAATAATAATAATAGGCTACTTTCAAATTCTTTGTTTAAGATTAAATCAATAAATTTTAAATTTTCTTTTTTTATTTGTAAAAGATTTCAGTTATCTTTTTTATTTTTTTTTTATTTTTTCTGTTATAATTTTAAAGATTTAAAATTTAAAAATTGTTTTCTATTTATACCTCGCTATTTTTTTTTTATATATATATATATATATTATATATATATATATATATATATATATATATATATATATATATATATATATATAATATATATATATATATATATATATTATATATATATATATATATATATATATATATATATATATATATATATATATATATATATATATATATATATATATATAATATATTTATATATATTATATAATATTAATATATATAAATAAAAAAAAAAAAAATAAAAAAGAATATTATAATTATTTATTTTATTTATTATTATTATTATTATTATTATTATTATTATTATATTATTATTATTATTATTATTATTATTATTATTATAATTATTATTTATTTTTTATTTATTTTTTATTTTTTCAATATTTTTCCTATTTAAAGATAAATGTAGAAATTGCTTTATTAAATACTGAAAAAGAACAATCTATTTTTTGAATTCGGAAGAAAAAAAAAATGGGAAAAAATTCCTAAATTTCCTATTGTGAGTAATAGGAAGAAGTACATAAATCTTCCCCATGCACTAAGGCAGTGAAAGTTTGAGTCTCTCAGAATTAGGGTTGAAATAGTAATAGTAGTTGGAATTGGAGTTGTTATTCGGAGTCATAATCATTCTTGGAGTTGACCAATTAATATGCGGGATCGCCAACCGAGTGACTCCTCCAGAATATGTTAATCTCTTTT
Organism: Armadillidium nasatum; assembly: GCA_009176605.1. Classification (NCBI taxonomy): domain Eukaryota; kingdom Metazoa; phylum Arthropoda; class Malacostraca; order Isopoda; family Armadillidiidae; genus Armadillidium; species Armadillidium nasatum. The sequence continues at coordinate 2,045 of SEYY01010556.1, forward strand.
CTTTCACTTGGGATTTATTTGTAAGATAACGGAAACTATGATGATAAAAGTATTAATCTCTAAATAGTGAATTAATAATTTGTAATAATTATAATCTAATAACTGGAAAACGCAATATAATTTCGCATTTTAAGTGGATACTTTTAATTTTATTTAGCAAAATATTTACTACAAATATTTAATAATTTTATACATCTAATTTTCTAATATTCCCAAGTAAATATTTACTATTTGCATTTTATACTTATTCCTATCACTGCTACTATAACTAACAGTAATAATAATAATAATAATAATAATAATAATAATAATAATAATAATAATAATAATAATAATAATAATAATAATAAAATAATAATAATAATAATAATAATAATAATAATAATAATAATAATAATAATAATAATAATAATAATAATAATAATATAATTAATAATGATAATAATAATAGTAACT
>SEYY01010556.1:17500-20000 GCA_009176605.1 Armadillidium nasatum
TATATATATATATATATATATATATATATATATATATATATATATATATATATATATATATATATATATATATATATATATATATATATATATATATATATATATATATATATATATATATATATATATAACCACTTTTTTCTCTTCACAAACTATGCTATAAAAAATTTTAAGAGCCTTTCTCTACAGTCAGGCTGAATTTTTCAAATCTATATAATGAATTTATGTAATACAGTTCCCCCTTTTGACATTTGGATATATATATATATATATATATATATATATATATATATATATATATATATATATATATATATATATATATATATATATATATATATATATATATATATATACAAGAGAGAGAGAAAGAGAGAAGGAATAAAAGTGTTGGGGGCCTAAAAGAAGTATGGAAGAAAGGAAAAATTTCGAAAGAAATATATGGGTGTGAAGCATGGATGAAAAATACTCGTGTAAGGAAAGGTTTGAATGTCTTTGAGATGAAAGGTTTGAGATCGATATGTAAATTGAGAAGTATTGATAGGATTAGAAATAAAAGAATAAGGGGGAGGTGAAGATCTTAGAGGGGTGTAGAGGATAAAGCTGAAGAGAATGTTCTAAATTGGTTTGGACGTATGTGTAGAATGAATGAGGACAGGATGATGGGCAAGGTACTTAGATCCGAGGTGGATGGGGGTAGGGGGAGGAGAAGGCCAAAGTGGAGATGGATGGATGGAGTAAAAGAAATTTTGTGTGGAATTAATATGAGTTTAGAAGAGGGTAGAGTGAGTTGGAGGGCGGTGGTGAAAGGGAATGAAAGGTATAAATAAGTATGCTTGTGAGGAAATTGTGGCGGGCACCACCCCATGAAAATGGGAATGGTGGTAAGTGAAATAATATATATATATATATATATATATATATATATATATATATATATATATATATATATATATATATATATATATATATATATATATATATATATATATATATATATATATATATATATATATATATATACGGTATGCAAGTGAGGGATGTCCCTACCTAATATAATGAAGTAAAACTGAATAAATTTGTATATACCAATTTCAGCTTAAAGAAAAGAAAACAGGAAACCTGATAACAGTGTCATCAAACCCAAAAAATAAAAAGTAAATAAATAAATAAATAAATAAATTAAAATAATAAATGAATAAATAAATAACTAAAAATAAAAAAATGAAACAGAATCTCAATGTGAACATGCTAAAAATAGGCAATACAACTGAATAATACATTACCCTGTTTTAGCATTTAAATGTGGAGCATATATATATATATATATATATATATATATATATATATATATATATATATAATATATATATATATATATATATATATATATATATATATATATTCATAGAAGTTGATACTTGACTGGCTAAATGAAATTGATTATATTTTAAATTAGGTAATTGAACCTTCCAAAATAAAGCCACACCCTCTTTTTAGAATAAGGATTACCTAAAGAAAGAAATAAAACAAGCTCAATATATTTTTAATTAGTGTATATTGAACTATACATTAAATATATTTAATTTTCTTTGTAACTACCTGTATTATAATTCGAACACGTTAGGTTAGGAAATGTCTCTTTAGGGAATATATATATATATATATATATATATATATTATATATATATATATATATATATATATATATATATATATATATATATATATATATATATATATATATATATATATATATATATATATATATATATATATATATATATATATATATATATATATATATATATATATATATATATATATATATATATATATATATATATATATATATATATATATATATATATATATATATATATATATATATATATATATATATATATATATATATATATATATATATATATATATATATATAGTACAGGGTGTCAAATATATAAGAAAATAGAATGAGTTAAGGTTTAGTTTGATTATTCTGTGAACCGAACGCATGTAAACAAGATAATTGCTCTTCTTTCCCAATCATTAGCAATTAGAATAGCTCTGGAGTTTTATTTGGTGATGGTCATCATAAATTGCCTCGCTATAAAATAAAAAAAGAAAAAAAAAAAAAAAAAAAGAAGAAGAAGAGAAAGGAGAATAACATGCTTTACACGAACGAGCAATTACACTGTGAAAAAAATCATTAAAAGCAAATATATAAATAAAATATGAATAAGTAAATAAATAGAATAATGGTTTCTGGCAATTTTTTGCTCAATAGGATTGCGGAAAGATTTTATCGTTTTGTTTCAAAATTTATTTTTCCACATTTATTGAAAAAGAAAAATGAAAAAAAAAATGATGCTGAAAATTACTTTAATAGATTCGATATTAAGGGAGATTAAATCATTTTGAAAGTAATTTAGGAAAATTTGAAAAAAAATTAAATTTAAAAAAAAAAAAAAAACCTTCGAAATATTCTTTGAAATTTAAA
>SEYY01010557.1:0-15325 GCA_009176605.1 Armadillidium nasatum
TTGCCAGATTTGTAATAGAAAGAATCTTATCACTGCCTTGTGTAGTAGACAAACACAGTCTTAGAAAATCATATGTGCCTAACAAGTATTAATAAATTATATTATTACCTACTATAACTTTAAAGTGGGTAAAGGTAAAAAATCAACATCCATTCGATGCCTTTTAGACACACGTACTTACCTTTCAAGAAAGTACTAGATAAACTTGACATATGTTGGAAAATCAACAGGTAAAATTATAATATTAAAACTTATTTAGGTGCTAGTACCCGCACTTTAAAGGAAATTTCACTTAATGTTCATATTGATAAATTTTGCTTCCCACTTCCTCTTTTGATAGATGAGGATCTTCAATTAAAATATGAAGTCAATTTTATGGATACTGCACTCCAAAATTTAAAAATAAATCTTACAAATTAGCTGATGATGGGTTTAAAAAGGTCAATAACTCATTTTTTGAATTGGATGCCTTATTGGGCACAGATTTAATAGAGTTTTTCCCTATGCTGGAACTAGTCAAATGCATGAGTGGATCAGCTTTAAATTGAAGGATGGATCTATCATCCATTTGGGAATGTTACAAATTTTCTATATCATAAGCAAGTTAAATTTCCTGAACATTCTTCAGACATACAAAATGAAAATCAAATAAAAACAAATCAGACATTGGTTAATGCTGTCGTTAAATCCTGTTCATTCATATTTTAGTCCTCTAAGTCACATTTTAACAGATTCTGAAGTAGAACAGGGTTTAGAAAATATGTTCAAAATAGAATCATTAGGCATTGAAAATATGAATAATAAATCTGAATTTGATCTGATACAGATTGAAAAATTCAGAAAAGGTATAGAATTCAAGGATGGAAAATACCATATTAATCTTCCTTGGATAGAGGAAAAAGTATTATTGCTGCCTTCTAATCATAATATAGCTCTCTCAGTACTTAACAGGGTTTATGATAATTTAAAAAGAAAAATTTAATTGAAGCTTATAATGATGTGTTTCAGCAACAGTTGGCTGATGGCATTATTGAAGAATTTAGGGTGTCCCCCTCTGAATATAAGAACTATGTTTGGATTCCTCACAGGCCTGTTATCAAAACTGATGAACAAGTTTCTACAAAAGTCAGGCCTGTATTCAATTGCTCATTAAAGATTAATTCACTCCCATCTATAAATGAAGCAGCATATACTGGGCAGGATCTAATGACTTCCTTATTAGGACATTTATTTCGGTTTAGGTCAAATCAGATTGTTATGTTATCTGATATAAAGCAGGCCTTCCTTCAGATCAAATTAAAATCTATGGAGGACCGCAATCGCTTCTGTTTCTTCTGGAAAAATAATGGACAATTAAGAGCTTATCGTATTCAACAATTGTGTTTAGTTTTACTTCCTCCCCATTCATTCTCAACTACATCATCAAACATCATGCTCAGTCATACCCAGATGATGAATGTACTCAAATTTTATCAAATAATTTTTTTGTTGACAACCTGATCTTTAGTGGCAATGACCCTCAATGTTTAAAGGAACTTTATCATGAATGCAACAAAAGAATGGAGGCTGGTGGTTTCCATCTTAGAAGTTGGGACTCAAATGATGAGCAATTAAGAAGTGTAATGCAAGAAGATGGTAGAATAATACAGCATCAAGAAGCAGAAGATAAGGTGCTGGGTTACCTTTACAATCCTCATTCAGATAAATTAAAACTGGCAAGTTTTTCAGTGAATGAAAGAGAAGATACTAAAAGGTTATTGTTATCAGCTGTTTCAAAGGTTTTTGATCCCCTCAATTTATTTTTGCCTGTGACGTTAAAAGGCCGGTTGTTTATCAGGAATTTATGGCAATTGGGTTTAAATTGGGATGAGAAGGTCCCTTCTGATGTTTTATCCTCTTGGTCACTTCTCTGTTCAGAGTTAAATGAACTCAAAAATATTGAAATCGAAAGATGTGCTTTCTTACCTTCAGCTTCAAATTCATTATTTATATTTTGTGATGCATCAACATCTTGCTTGGTTTTGCAGTTTATAGCATAGGTCAAAGTTCAAATTTAATATTTTCTAAAGCCAAAGTAGCTCCCCTCAAATCAAGGGCTCTGCCCTCTTTAGAATTATTGTCTGTGTTTCTATTTTTTAAATGTATTAAGTCAATATTATCAGAATTTTCTGATGTTCAGTTCAAAAACATAAAAGTTTTTGTAGATGCTCAAATTGTTCTTTCATGGCTATTATCTGGAAGAGCCAAAAATAAGAATGTTTTTGTAAACAACAGACTCAAAGAAATTTCTTTGATCAAAAAACAAGTTGAACAAGAGTTCAAAGTATCTATTTCCTATGCTTACATCAATACTGCTGAAAATCCAGCAGATTTAATTACCAGAGGTGTTTCAACCTCTACTTTTCTTTCTAAGTTGCCATTATGGCTTAAGAATAATTCTTGGATACTTCAAAATCAGTCTCAGTGGCCTGTTAGTAAACTTAAATGTTTGTCGGAGGCCAATAAGGAAAAGACTTTACAATGTCACCTGTCTGTGGATGTTACACAATCATTGTTACCCTTAGAGGATTATTCCAGTATACATAAACTTTATAGGGTAACTTCTAATATCTTCAAGTTCATCAGTAGGAGTAAAGGGCTTGATGAAAATGGTGATGGAAGAGCCCAACTCTATTGGTTGAAGCAAATGCAACAGCAATGTTTTTCAAAGGAAATCTCATTCCTAAAGAATCCTAAGAAGGATGAAATTCCATTAATAGTTAACCAACTCAACTTATTTATTGATGATAATGGCATTCTCAGGTCTAGAGGGAGAATAGCTAAAACTCTGCTGTACAACTATGATGTGATAAATCCAGTTCTTCTTGGCAAGAATCACCACCTCACTAAATTGATAATCAGAGATTTTCATGCTAGGTGTCAGCATTTAGGTGTTCAAGCTACCATCAATTTCATCAGATCTCATGGTTTCTGGATTGCCAAGGCCAGACAAGCTGTGAAAAATGTTTTGTCTGAATGCATCATTTGCAAAAAATTCAATAGTATTCCCTTTAAATATCCCAAAATGACAAACCTTCCTCACCATAGGGTGAATTTTGTGCGTCCTTTTGATCATACTGGTGTAGACTTCACTGGACACCTCCGTGTAGAGGATGAAAATAAGGAACTTAGAAAAATGTATTTATTAATTTACACATGCCTTAATATTAGGGCTATTCACATTGATGTTCTTCCAGATATGTCTGCTGAGTCATTCTTACTTTCTTTTCAACGGTTCACAAATATATATGGCATACCTTCCAGTCTGTATTCAGGATAATGCCAGAACTTTCAAACAAGGAGGAGATATATTGTTAGAATCATTGTCTTCAGACATGTTCTCTGAGCATATGCGCATCAACAACATCAAACATTATAAGATTCCTCTCTACAGTAGTTGGGTAGGCTCAGTTTGGGAAAGAATGATACGAGTGGTTAAGGGATGTCTATATAAAACTATAAGTAAAGCAACCTTAACTTACTATCAATTGTTAACAACTATTTCAAATATTATTAATGTTGTTAATTCAAGACCTTTGACTTATAGGTCATCAGAAAATGAATTGGAAATCATTTCTCCAAATTCCTTTTTAAAGCCTTATGGCAACTCAAACCTTATATTCAATGAAGTTTCCTTACCTATATGGAAACAGCTTCCTCCTTCACAGCAAGACTTATCCATAACTCTAAGTACTCAAGGAAAAGTATTAGAAACCTTTAGACAATTATGGTATGAGTCTTATTTATTAAATTTACGCCAAACAAGTAGAAATCTCTACCAGTCAGAATGGACCAACAGAATAAAGGTAGGAGACATCATTTTAATTCAGACACCCAACAAGCCAAGACCCTTCTGGCTTTTGGGCAGAGTTTTGGATGTTATCGTTGGTCATGATAGTAAGATTAGAAGTGTTTTGGTTAAAAGGGGAGATGGACAAACGTGTCATCATTCAATATGCCATCTGTATCCTTTAGAGCTGTCTATCACTCATTCTGTAACCAGTGGTGAAGCCGATGATCAAATCTGCAGTGACTTATCTAATGAAGAGTTTGCAGACAGTCAAGAAGATGAGACTTCAGATCAAATTTATCAAATTATACCTTTAAATTCAGTTCAAGAAAATGGTAATTGTGCTGTCCCAGATGTTCAGCCTTCAGCCTCAGATATAAATTTACCTTGTCAGCTTAAATCTTTACAGACTCAACCTCAGACAAGGTCAACCAGAGAAAGACTACTTAGACATGCTGCTGTCAAGTGTCATGAATTACTTCACATTAATTTATCTTATTTGTAGTGTTTTATTAATTTTAGTAATTGCAATGATACTGCTATCATTGCAACTCTTCAGTGGGAGGATATAAAAACTGTTTATATTCTATCACTAATTTATCTAGTGTATATACTTTATATATATTTTAAGTCTCCTTGATAGGATTTTGTAAAGTTATTTTGTTTTTTTGTATCGATGTTGCACATTTTGTTTCAAAAAACTCCCTGCTAAACAATGATCACTTTTTATCGAATCATTTTCAAGTCTAGACGTTATTAAAAATGTAAGAGTTTTTGCTTCTTCATTACAAGTCATCAGATTTCGAAGGTATAAATAAGGTATGAGTAATATTTTCTTTTCAACTCTTCCTTACTATCATATCTATTGCCTTCTACTCAAATATATAACGGCGTAACGTTCATAATTATATTGAATTCGTATATGAAGGAGCTTCAAGAGAAACAAAATCTTTTTAAAACGTTCATAGTAAGTATCCTATTATTATTTAATTGTAACACTAATTACGACCCTTCTCTTTCAGGTCTTTTAATAAAAGCTTAACCCAAAGTTTTATAATAAAATGTTATATGAAAAATGAGGAATGTGGCAACGCGCGATCGCCTTGACACCATGTAAACCTATGCTAAATGAAAACAAACAAGGAACGTTTTTTAATTATTAAAACGGAGTGAAACCATACCAGTGCTTCAAAATTACTCCAAGCTCAATATTTTAAGATTAAAAAGCATTTATCTGAAATGGAACAAAATCATACCAGTGGTCCGTAAATGGATATATATATATATATATATATATAATATATATATATATATATATATATATATATATATATATATATATATATATATATATATATAATATATATATATATATATATATATATATATATATATATTTATATATATACTGAAGTGCAAAATTAACGCACCACTGGAACAAACGTCTATAGGAGGATACTGAAACATACAAAACGGGTAGTATCATTGTTAGTATACAGCACATGGCTATACATGATGGAGAAAATGTGGTGGCACACCGTGGGAACCTCTGAGACCCTTTGACACAATGGCATATAAGTAGGGTTCGGTGAAAACCTGCAGGGTGTATGTGCATGTCCCCCGTCCCTGGCCGTCAATACCCTGTGTGGCCTCCCTTTGCATGTATGACATCTAAACACCGTTGATTCATGCTGGAGATGGTTTCCTGCGGCAGTTCCTCCCATAGGAGAACAACCGTTTATTGAAGGTCGTTAAGGCTGTGTAGCTGGTACTGAAGCCATCGCAGCCACCTTTTCAGTGTGTCACACAGATGCTCGATGGGGTTTAGGTTGGGATTGTACGCGGGCCAGTCCAGTGTTCGAATTCCTACCGTGTTGAGATAATCACCAACACATCTGGATACGTGCGTTTTTTTATTTTATTTTACATATCACCACCAGTCACGGGCAAAGCCCTATTCAAGGAGGGGGTGCTATCCTTCATGAGGAAGAAGGCTTCCCCTATGTAGGGAGCAAATGGTACGACGTACGGTTATAGTATGTCCGTTATGTATCGTTGCCCGGTTAGGTACAATGCATCGAAGACGTGTAACTCCGTGTGGGCATGGAAAGATATACCACCCTAAAATATAACGGACCCAGTACCGAAGAGGAGAATCTCTTGCACTGTGCATGCCGTATAGCGCCCATGACGCCTCTGATAAACCCTGGAACGTCCGTCGAGCTGTGCAGATTGAATCAACGCTCGTCCGTAAATTGGATACTAGCCCAATCCTGGGGTGCCAATGCAGGTGTTGTTCTGTGGTGCTTCTTGGTGAGCGGGAGCTCTCTTGCCGACCTCCGTGGGTAATATCCATGTTCCGCGAAGCGACGTCAAATGGTATTCGTTCTAACAAGGGTCTGATGAACATGTTGCCTACTGCTCGGTACGATGGTCACGTAGTGTTGCAAGTCAATCGTAAGCACGTGGCCTACCTTGGCCAGGTCGCCTAGTGTGAGCATGTGTCAATTCGTACCTTTGCAGGACCTTTCGGATGGTTGCATGAGAGACCCCGAACCGTCGGCCCAGTTGACGTAGGTGTAAGCTGTCGGTGTTGTGATTGCCACCCAGTCTTCGCGTGTTAAACTCCGTCGTAACATCTTCATATTACTTGCACAAACGTTAAAAGTTGAATACTCTCGAAAACCGGCATACCCGTAACGCTATCTCTTCTACCACGTTTCTCACCGAATTTGGCTGGTTCGCCAAAAAATAAACAGCAATTAATCCGTTATATAATCATCATTAAGTTTACAATTGCAAATAGTCATCGTACAACAAGAACATAAAATTCTAAAACTGACGTTATTTAACACAAATAGTTCAGATAACTTGCAATATTATCTTATATTCGTGACTGGTTTTAATTATTTAATAACTGACAAATTTTTAATATATTTTACTTAGTTGAGCTCGGTGAGGGAATATATCTCTTTCTCCTAAAAACGTCGCCCAACTTACGTACGACATTATTATTAATAAATTATATTATTATTTCTTATACAAGAAGCTTTAAGTAATTAATACAGTACCATTAAACCTCCAGATCCATTAAGGATAATCAAACCAATAGAAGATATTTATATAAAGAACGCGAAAAGGGAATGCCAAGTCATTCCATAATATATATATATATATATATATATATATATATATATATATATATATATATATATATATATATATATATATATATATATATATATATATATATATATAATATATATAATATATATATATATATATATAATATATATATATATATATATAATAATATATAATATAAATAAAAATAAAAAAAAAATAAAAAAAAAATAAAATAATATAAAAAAAATATAATATAAATATAAATAGAGAGAGAGAGAGAGAGAGAGAGAGAGAGAGAGAGAGAGAGAGAGAGAGAGAGAGAGAGAGAGAGAGAGAGAGAGACTTCATATTTAAAACTACTTTAATATTGATTGTTTTAGAGATGGATATTTAAATACAAATTACCTATTTTAAGTTTGGATAATGAAAACCAATTTTAAAATTCCACAACGTTATTACAACCACTTCACAAACTCTTATCTTAAATATTTGCAGTCATAATTTCTCTCTTTTTAGAGACGCCTCATATATATATATATATATATATATATATATATATATATATATATATATATATATATATATATATATATATATATATATATATATATATATATTAGACTCCTTAAACTCAACGTTATCCAGAAGGGTAGAACCGGAACCACCCCAAATGTGAGAACAGTACTCCATGCAAGGACGGACAAGACCCTTATATAATGATATAGTAACTGTTTAGAAGAAAAAAATTCCCAGAATCTGAACAGAACTCCCAGCTTTTTTGTGGCCACCTTAGCAACCTTTGTGATATGATGCTTCCAAGCTAATTTATTGTTTATGTTTAGACTAAGAATATTTGTGCCGCTCACAGGTGAGACGGGAGAGCTGTCGAAGGAAATAGGAAAGTTGGGATTTGTTTCTGAGGGGGACATGTGAAGTTGAGTTTTCAGGGAGTTGAATTTCACAAGTTTGCAGTAGCCCCACCAGGAAATCCCATTCATATCGACAAGATTGGAATAGGAAAGTTGAAGATGAGAAGTAACTCCTGAAGCAAAAGAGGGAGTAGATTTGAAATGCGTAGACGAATGGAGAGTTAATTCGTCGGCATAAGAATGAACAGAGTTAGAAGTACAGCTGAGTAGGTCGTTGATTAAAAGCAAGAATAAAGTAGGAGATAGAATAGAACTCTGAGTAACACCACAATTAATATATATATATATATATATATATATATATATATATATATATATATATATATATATATATATATATATATATATATATATATATATATATATATATATATATATATATATATATATATATATATATATATATATATATATATATATATATATAATATATATATATATATATATATATATATATATATATATATATATATATATATATATATATATATATATATATATATATATATATATATATATATATATATATATATATATATATATATATATATATATATATATATATATATATATATATATATATATATATATATATATATATATATATATATATATATATATATATATATATATATATATATATATATATATATATATATATATATATATATATATATATATATATATATATATATATATATATATATATATATATATACCATCAATTAGAGACAAAAAGAGTTTAGCTGAGGTAATGTGACATAAAGGTAGTGATGGACAAACATGCCTGAAGGCACTGATTCGATTCATCATATATATCTTAGGTATAAACTACTTAGAAAGTTCCATTCTTGGTATGGGCAACGACTATAATAAAAAATGAAACAATTGTTTAAATGGGTTTGTGGTTTTTTCAAACCACATTAAGTAATTTTTTAAATTTATATTATTGTTTTTAATTAAAATATAATTTAAAAATATTACAATAAAAAAATATACTTTACATAAATATTTTTATTTTTAATATTAGAGTTTAGAAAATTACTATATAAATGATATATTTCTTGTTTAATATTAGTTGCTCAACTTGCTTTAAATTTTAAACATAATTAAACACTACAATTATCATCATTGCACTAGTTATAAAAAGCATTCTATACAAAAGAAACATCATCTTAGTTTAAAATAACTATGAGTGTTGTTGATACGAAAAATAATAAACTCAAGGCTTGCTCATTGTGGTGCATTATTTCCAGCCACCACTATTCTGTGGAACTACCTATCATCTTCTGTTTATCCTTCTGTATTTAATATTCCTCACTTTAAAGTATCTGTATGTGCTCACATTAGTGATATAAGTTATATTTGGTTTTGTATGGGTTTCTTTTAGTGTTGTTATTACACCCCCTCCTTTAGAAGGGCTCTGTCTGTGAGTGTTAAAAAAAAGTAATAGTAATCATTTTTGCATGTAACAATGGAACGTTAGATTGTGCTTACCCTAATTACTCGTAATTTTTATGCTTTCTCTCCAGCTGTTCCACTCTACCCTAAGAGTGTCTTCTGGTACTGTGATCGGGCTGACTGGGATGCTTTGCGTTGCTTCTACGCTAACTATCCCTGGATGGACTGCTTTCTCCCTGAATACCCTGTCCATTCATATGCCGATGAGTTGACCCTCCATTCTTCTACTCATTTTAAATCTGCTCCTTCCTTTGCATCTAGAGTTGCTTCTCGTCTACATATTTCAGATTCCATTCTTGTAGATCTGGATAGAATTTCCCAGTGGGGTCATCTCAACCTTGTGAAATTCAACTCTTTAAAAACTCAACTTCTCAAAATCTCCCTCTCAAAGACACCCTTAACTTTTCTATCTCTTTCGACGGTTCTCCCGTCACTTCTGTTGACAATATAAACATCCTTGGTCTTCACAAACAAAAAATTTTCTTGGAAACCATACATCACAATGGTTGCCAGGGAGGTTTCAAAGAAAAAGGGAGTTTTGTTTAGACTGCGAGAATTTTTTTCTTCTTCTCAGTTACTCCAACTATACAGAGGTCTCATTCGCCCTTGTATGGAGTACTACTCTCATATCTGGGGTTGCTCAGGTTTCACCCGTGTTTTGGATAGGGTTGAGTCATAAGCTAAGAGACTCTAAACTGTTCCACTCTTACTAATTCACTTGACTTTTTATCTTTGAGGTGTGACGTTGGTGCCTTGTTTCATTTCTATAGGTACTACAGCGGCAAATGCTCGAGGGAACTGACCACTCATATACCTTCGCCTTTATGACGTCCTCGTATCAAAAGAGGTGCATTGTCTGCACATGAATTTTTTGTGGACATAGGCAACTCCTGTCTTATGTATATATATATATATATATATATATATATATATATATATATATATATATATATATATATATATATATATATATATATATATATATATATATATATATATATATATATATATATATATATATATATATATATATATATATATATATATTGAGGTGGACCGGATAGTAATTTTTTACTATCCGCGGATGCGGATGCTGTTGCGGATATTCAATTGCGGATATCCGCAGATGCGGATGCGGATGCGGATGCGGATGCGGATAGTTTAATTTTTTAAGAGTTTTTGCCATAGATTCTTGGAATTTTAAATATAATATCCAGAATCTATGTTACCAGGGTGTGGGACGGGGACCCAACTCTTGAACATCCCACCAACCTCTTTCCCCAACCTCCACCCATATGAAAAATGGTTATATATATATATATATATATATATATATATATATATATATATATATATATATATATATATATATATATATATATATATATATATATATATATATATATATATATATATAGCCAGTAATTCAGTATTACTTTCACACTTCACAGTTTCACATATTCCATTTGAAGTTAATAATTGGTAAGTTATTTTTTAGAAATAAAAGCTTTTGGGCTCTTTCAGGTGAAAGTTTGGTTCTCTTTTCGTCATAAATGAGGCCTGCTCCACTGAAAAGACGCTCACTAGCAACACTAGTTGAAGGACATGCTAAATAAGTCCTTGCCAGCTCAGCAAGAAAAGGGAAACTTTTGTAATTATCTCTCCACCAAACCAGTTGGTCTTTATCTGCCTCCAAACGTGGGAGTTTCAGATAATTTTCAATAATCGATATTGTATCCTTTGACACTTCTGACTGTGATTCTTCATCGCTGCTGGAAGCTAGAAGATCTTTCATTGATTTAGCAATGCTTAAGCTAACAGATTTTGTTTCTTTTGTATCTGAGAGCTTTTGCTTTTTCTTGAAAGGCGTTATTTTAGCTGTTTCTATCATTTCATCGCATAAGCATCCTAATTTTTTACTATCCGCGGATGGGGATGCGGTTGCTGATATCCGCGGATGCGGATATTGGAAAAATGATGCGGATATCCGCAGTTGCGGATGCGGATGCGGATATCCGGTCCACCTCTAATATATATATATATATATATATATATATATATATATATATATATAATATATATATAATATATATATATATATATATATATATTATATATATATATATATATATATATATATATCGCTCAGAGGCGAACTTGCTTAAAACTCGGGGAGGGATGCCATCCGGGCCGCTTGCCTTCCTAACGTTCATAGACTTCAGAAGCCCATGCATCTGATCAAATGAAATCACAGGTACAATCATGGGACATCAGAGAGGAGAAGAAGGAGGAGGATTGCCGGAGTCGTCCAGAGTTGAATTGGAAAAGAACAGGAGATTAGAATTTTCAGTTGGAGTGTTAGCAACAGAACCATCAGAGCGAATAAGTGGAGGAAAGGAAGATTTGCAGAAATTGTTGGACATGTTTTTGGAAAGGGGTCAGAAAGATTTTTCAGTAGGAGAATTTAGCAGCTCAGTACACCTTCGTTTGGTAAAAGTCCGCTTTGCTCAATTCCGATCTGAATGAAAATTAGCGAGTGATAGGAAAAGAAGAATTTTTCCACTCTCGATACGCGATGTCTCTAGCCTGAATGGCATGAGAACAAGCATTATCGAACCTTGGATTTTGAGGAGAGGAAGATTTAGTTGAAGAAGGAATGAACCTGCTCATCCCATCAACGATTACGACCCCTGCCTTATCGGAAGAGACAGAATCGTCTTCAGAGACAAAACAGTCGCTCAAGGGATAATTAGCGTAGAAGCAACGGAAAGCCCCCCAATCAGCCCGATCAAAGTGCCAGAAGATACGCTTAGAGTAGGGTGGAACAGTTGAAGAGAAACCATTAAAATTAAGACAAATTAGATTGTGGTCGGAGTTAAAAAAAAAATGCGAAGATGGCGTATTTATAGAAAGAAGGACTAGTAGTGAAACATAAGTGAAGAATGTTCAAGAATTGGTTGGAAAGATCTGGAATGTGTGTTGGTTCTTTAATCAGCTGCTCCAGATCTGAACGATTCGGCCTCCTCTCCCCGTATGAGAGGAACCCAACCATTCACGGTTGTGTACATTGAAATTCCCTAAATAGAGGACCTCAGTATTTGGATGTAAAGATGTAACAGTCTCGTGAGAAGTAGTTAGGTACTCAAAAAAGGTATAAAAATCTGTTCTATTGGGAGAACAGTAGCAGAGGCACAAGATTATTGTAGTGGTAGGAAGAAGGATTTTAAGCCACAGAACAAGACGTGTTATTATATTATATATATATATATATATATATATATATATATATATATATATATATATATATATATTATATATATATATATATATATATATATATATATATATATATATATATATATATATATATATATATATATATATATATATATATATATATATATATATATATATATATATATATATATATATATATATATATATATATATATATATATATATATATATATATATATATATATATATATATATATATATATTTACTTCCTCGGTATAGTTACAGCTACCTTAGAGAAAACTAAGTTGGGAGGAGTTGGTGAGCTTTTATAAGCTCAATACAATTTCCCCTTTCAAGGGTTGCCCAAATTCACTTCGGACTCCACCAAGGCGTTGCAGATCGGTGGGACCCAAAATAGCGGGGAATATGTTCAATGGCTATCTTTAAAACTATCCTTTCAAAATAAGTAAATGAGTACACAGAGGAAGGAAACTCTTCTTTGAATGGGAGGCAGGGAAAGTATGTCGCTTGAAGGAAAGATACCTAACCAACTCTAATCATCGACAGTTGGAATACGACTATTGAGATGAACTGGAATCCAGGGATATAATGAGGACTGGATAACGGTAGCTCCAGCTACTGGGAAACTCTTCTTTTCTTTGGATTCCCATAGTTCTCAGTAACATATGCTGATATCTTTCAAACATGCTGGTAAGTCTGATATGCATAGTTAGTAATTTGCTTACTTTCTACAGTTCTCAGTAACATATGGTAACATCTTTCAAACATGCTGGTAAGTCCGATATGCATTCAGTTATTAATTTGCTTACTTATTCTCTTCATAGTTACAATCATTGATCTCTCATGTTTTCTTTTTGGGGCTCTGATGATCAAGAGCTTAGTTCCCTCTTTATGACTAATGAAGATACTTAAGATATCTCTACCGTCAAACTTACTATTGACCTCACTACAAACATTAACCGGTCTTTGTTTTTAGAATGACGGACCTATTTGCAACGTCTGGAATATCAAAGTTTACCAGTTGACATTACAGACATGTTTAACTAAATTGCTTTTTTTATCGCTCCTGTTTATTCTTATTTATGAACGTTAATTATATATTTCTTCTAGAAAAGTCTCCTTATCTGCTGACAAATCCCCAAATCTTAGTCTATCTGAAAGTAAGGAACTAATCTCATTACTCTAGCGACGATGTAACCACGTGAAAAATCGAAATGTTTTAACCCTCAAATTAAATATTGTTGTAGCCACAGAGCTTCCCGCATTCTCTATATTTTTATACTGTGTTTTTTTTTACTCTTCTTTTTTATATTTGCGGACTAGGCTTAGATACCGCCTTTTTCTACCGACTTCTTGTTTGTGTAATCAACGTGTATATTTTCCACATTTTCGTTACAACAGTAACCAACTTCGTCTGTTGCAACATAAACTAGTGTTTATCAGACACTACAGTGTATCATACAATTACCACCATATTGCACTTCAAGCAATATTTTGTTTACCAACACAGGTGAGAATTAGGTTCTAAATAGCCATAGTTGACATCTTGTTATTTTCTTGTTTTATTAGTATTGACCATTGCAAAGGATTTTAGTTTGCATTCCTTTTGTTTATATCCTCCTTTCTTATCTGCACAGTGTCTTCAGGGTATCCTTACCACATCAGAAGGTGCTGCTTGAATACCAGTCATCAGTGAAGTCTGCTTCCTTCTCTGGGTATTACCAGGCTGACACTAGGTATTATCAATATTATTATTATTATTATTATTATTATATATTATTATTATTATATATATATATATATATATATATATATATATATATATATATATATATATATATATATATATATATATATATATATATATATATATATATATATATATATATATATATATTATATATATTTTATATATTTTAATATTTGCATTTGTTCATGTGAATGACCACAATGCAGATCCTTGATGCTAGTGTGGGATAGTGTCAGAGATGTGTGTTGTGATATTCATGTGGACACATATTTATTTTTGCCTATCATCTTTCAGATAGGGTTTTTGTTGTTTTTTGTCTTTGTGTCATTGGCATGCTTCTGTTCTTGTTGAACATCCAGAATCATTTAATTTGTGAATAAAAATTAAGAAAACCATCCAGCCTTCATTATCCAACCATAAAGTGGTCACCCTAGGAGTGGTGATTCTGGATTGGAAGAAGCAGGAGCACAGAAGCTTCAACATTGGAACCCTGTCTAGTGGGAATTTTTTATATATATTTATTTAATTTTTTATTATTTTTAATTATTTTATTTTTTATCGCTTATATATATTTTACATATTTGCAAATTCATATTTCTTTTTATTAATTTATTTTATTTCATTTGATATATATATATATATATATATATATATATATATATATATATATATATATATATATATATATATATATATATATATATATATATATATATATATATATATATATATATATATATATATATATATATATATATATTATTATTTTTTTTTTTTTTACTTATATCATGTCTATTAATGATAACCCCGCCCCTATTGCATCCCAACCTGCAATTTTCCTTCCTCACTACATCCCTGGGGATGTAGAGCTATGGCTTCTCCAGCTGGAGACCATTTTTCCCAGTATCATACACCTCTGATACCAAGTTTCGAGCTCTTGTACCTCTTCTGCCCCCAGAGGTTCTGCGTCA
>SEYY01010558.1:20000-21348 GCA_009176605.1 Armadillidium nasatum
AATTGACAAAAATCGAGCATAATCACAAAAACAAGCAGGTAGATTAAAAAAAATACCAACATGTTATGAGCCAAGATTGTTAACTTTGTCTAAAAAAATTCTTGAAAAAAGCAAATGTAAAATTTTCGAGCTCGAAAAATCCTGGAGATAAATTAAAATTATCTTCATATTTTATATTAAAGGATTCTACTAATCTGTTGATGTTTTTGGATTTAGACAAAAATATAATAGAGGCCCTATTCAAAGCAATAGAGTGATGTTCTGTAATATGGTTGAATAAAGAATTGCTAACATTGAAACGATTGACATCTACTTGGTGCTGAGAAATATGAAAGGGAAGTGGCTTCAAAGTTTCCCCAAAATAGACTCTGTTGTAAGCATTGCAAGGAATTTCGTAAACTCCACCTATTTGTTCAATGTTAGTGGTATTATTCTTAGTCAAAGAGGAAAACAATGAATCCGGGAAAGTAAATATAAGATTGACTTCACAAACGTTCCTTACAGTAAACCTAAGTTCTAACAAGGATCTGGCGTATGGAAACTAATTCTATTGGGTAGCAATTCACGTGGTTGTGAAATATCAATGTTATAAAAACGGATAAGAGCTTTGCGATGCTGTTTTTGTATATAGTCATACGTATATACGAAATTGAGAAATTGTTGGTCAACATATATTAATTCATTGTCTAAATAAATGGAGTCTGAAAGGTTTAATGAGCGAAGGCAAGGGTTAAATATTATATTTTGTTTAATTTAATCTGGATGTTCAGAGTATAAATGCAAAGTTGATTTTTAACTCTCGATTTTCGGTAAATTTTGAAGGACAGATTAACACTATTCTGAATGATGGAAAGATCAAGGAAAGAGATGGTATTATTGATTTGTGTTTCGTTGGTAAATTTTTTAGATTGTGTTATATCATTCAGCAGTGAGAGAAAGAGAGAATGGGGAATTTTGAAGGACAGCAACCAAAACATCATCGACATATCGAAACCACGAAGCTATACTTGAATAGAGTGGAATACTGATCAATAATTCCAGAAATGCATAAAATTCTATATATAAATTTAATATAACTAGGCTTAAGCCACTACCTATCCACTTGTCAAAAATTTGTATATGAAAATTATTATTGAATGAAAAAACATTTTTTTTCAAGCTGATATCCATCAATTTTATAAGTTTATTGAAAGGAATGGGCAGATCCATATTTGCCAATTTCACGGAAAAAGATTCTAAGAGTATATATATATATATATATATATATATATATATATATATATATATATATATATATATATATATATATATATATATATATATATAATATATATATATATATATATAT
>SEYY01010559.1:0-16696 GCA_009176605.1 Armadillidium nasatum
TGCATCCCAACCTGCAATTTTCCTTCCTCACTACATCCCTGGGGATGTAGAGCTATGGCTTCTCCAGCTGGAGACCATTTTTCCGGTATCATACACCTCTGATACCAAGTTTCGGGCTCTTGTACCCCTTCTGCCCCCTGAGGTCCTTCGTCAAGTCAAGGATGTTCTCCCTACCGTCCGATTGTCTCCTGATCCGTTCACAGCCATTCAAGACAGAGCTGCTGAATCGGGTGGCACCTTCTCGGGAAGAGAAAATTGGACAACTTTTGAGTCGTGAACCACTTGGAGCCCGCACTCCAAGTCAGCTCATGGCTCCATTTGTTGAGCCAATTAGGGTCAACGCCGTCCGAATCTGAGGCCCTTCTCATCCGAGAGCTCTTCCTGAAGAAGTTGCCGGCAGATGCCCAGGGGATACTGGCGGTTACTTCTCCTTCTACACCCCTTCAGGAGGTTGCTGCTATCGCGGATAGGATCCTCCGCACTATCAATCCTTCCCAGGTTTCCTATTTCCTCTGCGACTTCTTCTGCACCTCCTGCTGTCTCTTTACCTCTTGCACAAACTTTCACACCTTCTACTGTCGCTTCTACTTCTACACTTCCTTCTTCAGGTCTGGCACAGGACTTACACACTCGCGTGGCTTGTTTGGAGTCCAAGATGGATGCTCTCCAAACCTCTCTCAACGCTCTCATTATTTCCATCGCTTCTTCTAACCGCTCTCGCTCTTCTACCCCTTCTGCTCGTTCAGGTGCTCCTCACGGTCGTGCTCCATCTCCTTCTCGCAGAAGGGACTCTCCTTTGTGCTTTTATCATAGCACATTCGGGGACCGCGCTCTTAAGTGCAATAAGCCTTGCACTTACCAGGGAAACCTTCCGGCCAGTCAGTGATAGCTGTGGCTGACACTGGCCTTGCTTCTCAACCTTCACAGCAACGCCTTCTTCGGATTTTTGACCCTTTATCAGGTCTCAATTATCTTGTAGACACAGGAGCCGAACTTTCCCTCCTGCCGAAGGCTTACACTTCTACTTCTTCTTCTTTCAACTCTTTCCTTGGTCCTTCTTTGTTTGCCGCCAATGGCTCTGCCATTGCGACGCATGGCGAAAAAAGTTTAACCTTGGATTTAGGTCTTCGACGGTGTTTCCGTTGGATCTTCACAATTGCTGAGGTCTCCCAACCCATTCTAGGGGCAGATTTCCTGTCCCACTTCGGGTTAGTTGTGGATCTGCGCCACAGGCGCTTGATTGACAACTGCACTTCCCTCTCTGCTCAGGGATGTTTATTTTCGACTCCACACTTCAGCATTTCTTCGGTGTTACCTTCTTCACCTTCTACTTCTTCTGAGTTCTCTTCCATGCTTTCTCAGGATTTTCCCTCACTCCTTAAGCCTTGCTCTTCAGAAGCCCCGGTCAAGCACAATGTGCAGCACCACATTGAGACCTCAGGCTCTCCTGTTTTCGCTCGTCCTCGAAGGCTCGCTCCTGAGAGGCTTAAGGTTGCTCGTGCTGAGTTTGACCACATGCTTGAACTCGGCATTATTCGCCCTTCGAAATCAGCATGGTCCTCTCCTCTTCATTTGGTTCCCAAGGCTACTCCAGGTGACTGGAGGCCTTGTGGGGACTATCGTGCCCTGAATGCTGCGACTGTGCCTGACAGATACTCTCTGCCACACATTCAGGACTTTACCTCCCATCTGCACGGCTGTAACATATTCTCCAAAGTGGATT
Source organism: Armadillidium nasatum (assembly GCA_009176605.1). Classification (NCBI taxonomy): domain Eukaryota; kingdom Metazoa; phylum Arthropoda; class Malacostraca; order Isopoda; family Armadillidiidae; genus Armadillidium; species Armadillidium nasatum. The sequence continues at coordinate 1,724 of SEYY01010559.1, forward strand.
TGGTTCGCGCTTACCATCAGATCCCTGTAGCCCCGGAGGATATTCCTAAAACAGCCATCACTACTCCCTTCGGGTTGTTTGAGTATACCCGCATGCCCTACGGCCTCAGGAACGCGGCACAGACCTTCCAGCGCTTTATGGACTCTGTGCTCCGCGGTCTTCCTTTCTGCTGGGCATACCTCGACGACCTCCTCATTGCCAGCTCTTCTCCTGAGCTCCACAAGTCTCACCTGCAGGCTGTTTTCACCAGGCTGCAGGAATTTGGCATCAGAGGTGAACCCTGACAAGTGTGTCTTGGGTGTTCCGTCACTCACCTTCTTGGGGCACACTATTTCACCTTCAGGAGTTCTTCCCCTTCAGGATAAGGTTTCTGCCATTCGACAGTTCCCTCTTCCTGAAACTCAGCGTCAACTTCGACAATTTCTTGGCATGATAACCTTTTATCATCGTTTCATTCCTTCGGCTGCAGCTCTCCTGACACCTCTTACTTCTCTGCTGAAGGGGAAAAAGAGGGGTCAATCTACCAAGGTCACTTGGTCGGATGCTGCTCGGCAGGCTTTCTCTGACGCAACGTCTGCTCTGGCTGAAGCTACTCTTCTCGTCTTTCCGCAGGAGTCTGCTCCCACTCGCCTTCAGGTAGATGCTTCCGATTTTGCCGTCGGGGGTGTCCTGCAGCAATACCAGAATGAGATGTGGGTGCCTCTTGCCTTCTTTTCTAAAAAACTTCAACCTGCTGAGACACGGTACAGTGCCTTCAGTAGGGAACTTTTGGCCATGTATTTGGCTACCAAACACTTCCGCTATTTTCTCGAGGGACGTTCTTTTCACATTCTGACTGATCATAAGCCTATCACCTTCGCTATGCAGTCACGAAATGAACGTCATTCACCTCGAGAAGCGCGCCATCTAGAATATGTCTCTCAGTTCACCACTGACATCCGGCATATTCACGGCATCGACAACCACACTGCTGATGCTCTCTCTCGGATAGAGATTAACGCAAGTTCTTCTCTATCCCCGGTAGATTTCGAGGGCATGGCAGCTGCACAGGAGTCAGAGGACATCTCTCTTCCTGATTTTACTTCTCTTTCTCTTCAATCTCTTCACCTGCCTGGTATTGCTCGACCACTCGTCTGTGATACTTCTACAGGTTCTCCTCGACCATTGGTCCCTTCCTCCTTCAGGAAACAGGTCTTCCACTCATTGCATGACCTCGCCCATCCAGGGATTTCGGCCACACAGAAGCTGGTTGCTTCACGTTTTGTATGGCCGAACATGCAGAGTGATCTCAAGACTTGGGCACGCGCTTGCCTCTCCTGCCAGAGGACCAAGGTCCATCGTCACACCAAGGCTCCCCTTGGTGAGTTTCTGCCTCCAGGTGAGCGCTTTCAACATGTTCACGTTGATCTGGTCGGTCCTATTCCTCCCTCAGATGGTTGCTCTTACCTTCTCACCTGCGTCGACCGTTTCACTCGCTGGCCGGAGGCTATTCCTATCCCCAACATAACTGCAGAAACAGTTGCTAAGGCCTTCTTAGCTCACTGGGTCTCTCGTTATGGTGTGCCGGAGACAATCACAACTGACCAGGGTCGTCAGTTCGAGTCATTTCTTTGGCGTGATTTTATGTCTCTTCTCGGCACTTCTCGCATTCGAACTTCTGCTTACCATCCTGCTGCTAATGGTATGGTGGAGCGCTTTCATCGGCAACTCAAGGCTTCTCTGGCCGCTCATCCTCGCTCGGAACATTGGACTGAGGCACTGCCTTTCGTACTCCTCGGGATTCGCTCTGCGATGAAAGAGGACCTCCAGTGTACTTCTGCCGAATTGGTTTACGGTTCTCCTCTTCGTCTTCCAGGGGAATTCTTTGACCCTTCGGTTTCTCCTGCGTCTTCCGACCCTTACACTTATCTCTCTCGCCTCCGTCAGTGTTCTGCTTCGTGGAAACCTTCTGTTCCACGCCCTCACGCTCGCATACACTCTTTCATTCCGAAAGACCTCGCAACATGTACACATGTTTTCGTACGCCTCGACTCTCATCGAGCTCCGCTGCAAGCTCGATATTTGGGGCCTTATAAGGTTTTAAGTCGTCGGGAGAAAACCTTCCTTCTTCAGCTCCCTTGTCGGACGGAAGTTTTCTCTGTCGATAGGCTTAAACCTGCCTTTTTCGAATCTTCCCCGGATCCTCCGGATGATTTTGAAGAGTCTCCTCTTCTCATTCCTGTCGCGCTTCCAACACCACCTGTGCCAGATCGCCCTTCCTCTCCTACTCTTCCTACTCCTCCTTCTTCTTCTACCGACTCACCTCCACCACCTCCTTCACCACCAGCTCCGCCTGCACCGCCTTCTTCACAACGTTCTTCAGGTTCTTCCTCTCCTTTGACTGATGGTACCGCTCCTCGTCCTCCTATCCTACGTCGAACAAAGAGTGGCAGAACTGTTCGACCTCCTCTTCGTTTCTGTCTTTAACTGCTGCCATTTTTGGTGGGGGGTTCTGTAGTAGCAGGACTCCTCACTCTACACAAAATAATAATTTTGACTGTGGAACTAGAACCAATTCACCGCGCGGGTTAGTGTGCACCGTGGAACTCACGAAAATATAGCATCATTCGACCTAGGCCTTTTTCTGTGATCATCGTGCATTTTTCATATTGCCGTTAATACTGTAATCAACTTCGTCTTTTATAACATCAACTTGTGTGTTACAGACATTACAGTGTATCATACATCATCACTAATATTGCAACTCAAGCAATATTTTGTTTACCAGCACAGGTGAGAATTTGGTTCAAAATAGCAATAGTTGTCATGTTGTTATTTTCTTGTTTTGTTAGTTTTGTCAATTGCAAAGGTTTTTAGTTTGCATTCCTTTTACTTATATCCTTTTCTCTTCACTGCACAGTGTCCTTCAGGGTATCCTTTCACATCAGAAGGTGCTGCTAGAACATTACACTGCAGAATAAATACCAGTCATCAGTGAAGTCTGCTTCCTTTTGCTGGATTATCAGGCTGAACTAGGTACTATTTTATACTAGGTAATATTTAGTGTTTTATGTAATGCAGGCGGTAGGGTTGTTGTTGCAATAATAATAATATTATTATTATTATTATTATTATTATTATTATTATTATTATTATTATTATATATATATATATATATATATATATATATATATATATATATATATATATATATATATATATATATATATATATATATATATATATATATATATATATATATATATATATATATATATATATATGTATATATATATATATCTTGCATTTAATTGTAATCATTTATTTACATTTTTTTATCTATCTCCTGCTAATGATCATGATGCACATATTTGCATTGCTGCGGGGCATCAGGTGTGTGGATCATGGCATTACTGGAGATATCACTAGTTGTTATTTATTTTATAATTGCAGCTAGGGTTCATGTTCTTGTTCTGGAACTTTTTGTTCTTATTGTTGTTCTACTGCGTATAGCCAAATCATTTATTTTGTTAAATAAAAGAAAAAACCCAAGCCTTCGTTATTACACCCTCAAATCTCAACCAACCATCTAACAACCATAGATCTTGATTAAAGATTGTCGACTATAACAGTTAAGATTTAACAAATACCTTGTATGTTTTGATTTAAAGAAAGCATTTAATTCCATAGGTTTGAGTGAAATAGATCAAAATAGACTCTTATTTCTTTGGTTTAGAAACCCATCCAAAGGAGATTTTTCCATTGTAGGTTATAAAAATGTAAGGTTATGTTTTGGTATTCGTTGTGCTCCAACACTATTAATGCTAGCTCTATTCTACATGTTAGTTTTGAATGTGGAAAATGATGAAAGTGATGTGAAAGATTTGAAAAAAATTATTTATCAAATGTCCTATATGGACAATTGTGCACTTTCATATAACACAGAGGAAGAAGTTTTATGGGGTTATAAACAACTTCCTTCCATTTTTCAGCCTTACCATTTTGGGTTACAACAATTTATTACTAACTCTCCCAAAGTAAATGAACTAATTTTAAATTCAGAGTCAGATATACCTTCACATAGTGTTAAGCTTTTAGGGTTACAGTGGGATACACATAGGGATGTAATTTATACAAAACCCATTCAGCTAGATTTAACTGCTAATTCTAAAAGAAAAATATTAAGTTCCATTGCTAGCCAATTTGATCTCTTTTCCTTTAATGGACCTATTCTCAATAGAAGTAGACTTTTCCTTCATAGCCTGCAATGTAACAAAGAGTTAGACTGGGATCAAACTTTATCTGAAGACCACATGAGAGAGTGGAGAAACATTGTGAAACAGGTCAATGCTTCCCCAGTCTTTGAGATTGAACGTTTCATAGGCAAAAGAGATGACAAGTATCGTCTCATCACTTTTGCAGATAGTAGTAAAGATATATTTGGGGCAGTCAATTTCATACAATGTATAAGTGATAAAAAAGTTAGTTTTATTTCTGCAAAAAACCGTTTAGTGAATTCACAGTTAAAGCGAAAGTCTATTCCAACTTTGGAATTACTGAGTGTCACTTTAGCGACAGAATGCATTTTAGACTTATATAATGAACTATGTGGTGACCACTGTATAAACCCCATTCAAGTAGAATCCCTCCACATTTATTCAGACAGTATTGTAACATTATCCTGGTTAGACTCTTATCTGTGTAAAAGAGAAAAGCTACAAAAACGTTCAGTTTTTGTCCAAAATAGGTTACAAAGAATTTCTCACCTTTGTGAGCAAAAACCCATAACTTACTCATTTGTAGCTGGGCTGGAGAACCCTGCTGATTGCATTTCTCGATGTTTATCCCCAAAACAATTAATGAAATCCAATTATTTCACAGGACCCGACTTTCTGAAGTCAGAAGAGTCTGATATTAACTCTCATCCATTACAAATCACAATCCCCACCCCAGCCTTAAGCTCAAATACTATAAGTAACAACCAAACTAATTGCTTCTTAAATATTAATCAATATCTGAAAGACCTTGAAAGATATTCCCAGTTCTCTAGAATAGTTAAAAAATATCAATATGTATTTACTTTTATTAACAAATTAAAAATTAAACTTAAGGAAAAGAATTCTATTCCCTTTGATAGTGGAAGGGCCCAAATTTATTCAAATGAATATGAACAATCTGTCAAACATCTCTTAAGACTAGATCAAAGAATAGAATACCCTGAGGTTTTTGAGTTCTTTACCAACAATGGTAAGAAAAAAGATATGCCTAACATAGTTGGACAGTTGAATATATATGTTGATCCAGAGGGACTACTAAGGGTACGTAGCAAGCTTGATCGCATGAAAGACCACTCCTTTTATAAGTTCCCTTTATTACTTTCCAAGAAAAGCAAATTAACAAACCTCATCATACAGCATTATCATGAAAAAACTTCCCATGCTGGACTTTACACCATTTTATCTGAATTAAGAAAAACATATTGGATTCCCAGTTATTATTCCACAGTAAAAAAAACTTGTCAGAAAATGCATTACATGCAGACGGTTTAATGAATTGCCTATAAAAATTAATCAAAGTCCCTATAGGGAATTCCGGGTCAACCCTCCCAACATTCCGTTTAACTATATATATTTAGATTACTGTGGCCCATTCTCTGTGAAAGAGCAGGAAGACCGTAAAAAGGTGTATGTCTTATGTATAACTTGTATGTGGAGTAGAGCAGTGAATCTGAAAGTCTGTGTGAACATGAGTACCGATGAGTTCCTTAGAGCCATTCAATTGCATTGTTATCAGTTTGGGGTACCACAATATTGTATTAGTGACTTGGGAACTCAAATAGTTGTTGGGGATAATGTCATTAAAGATTTTTTAAAAGATGCTGAAACAAAAAAGTATTTTGATGAAAAGGGTATCCATACTATTGCATTTGAACATTTTGATATAGGTAGGAGTGAATTGGGTTCCATGGTAGAAACACTAGTAAAAGTAACCAAAAGACTTTTATATGGGTCCATCAAAAAGAATGTACTCTCACTGCGACAGTTTGAGTTTTTCATAGAACAAACCATACACTTAGCAAACCGTCGCCCTGTAGCTTTTAAGGAAACCCTTAGAGACTCTCAAAATGTTCCTGAAGCAATAACCCCTGAAATCCTTATTCATGGTCATGAACTTGTATCCTTTAATATACTCCCTGATCGAACAGGAACCTTCCCAATACCCAAAATTTAAGTACTGCACCTGTTAAATTTATCAAAGACTCTTATAATTCATTACAAAATGTTCTAAAAACCTTAAAAGAAAAATACCATTCTGGGTTTATTTATACACTTATTAAACAGGCTGTAGATAAAAAGGATAGGTATAAAGTTGTCCCTCATAAGGCACTGACTGTTGGAGACATTGTGTTAATTAAGGAGAATTTTACCAAACCAGCTAACTATCCAATGGGAATAGTCAAAGAGGTCTCCAAAAATATAAAGGGAGAAGTAACTGGTGCAACCCTATTCAAAGGAGGCACTAGAGAAATTATTAAACGGCATGTTTCCCAGCTAATCCTTCTATTCTCCCTCAGTGAGGAAACGGTAGAGGAAATTGAAGATTTGAGTGCAGAAAGTGCATTGGAGGGAAATCAGGGTACAAATAGTTCAGCCCAAATTGACCCTGTTCCTATAGAACAAAGTCCCTGTGGTGTGCTGGGACAAAGACCAAAGAGACATGCTGCTTTAAAGGGCAGAGATAATATTAATAAATTTTTAGGAATTAAATAAAAGTAGATTAAGCACCTATATTTTATTATTAAGGTAGATTTTTAGTTTAGTATATAAGTTTGTTTTATTTACAAAAAATTTTAGGTTTCTAAATCTTATGTTTTTCAACATTGCATTTACTTGTGTTTTTCATTTTTTGTTCTTTTATTTTTTTGGAAAATATTCACTGTTCCCATTTTTTTTTTTTCTTTTATTCTGATCAGATATGCATCAGTTCAATTTAGATAAATTGAACTTTTGGGCCGGAGTGTACAGAAAACTAGTTTTCTCTTTCTCAGTTTTCTTTTTCAAACAAAAACAAAAAAAATTGAAATAACTCTGGTAAAGATATGTTTGAGGGTTTAAAATAAAGTATAATAAAAAATTTAAAATAATTATTAAAATACAATTCAGTCTTATAAAATCCTTATTTTCATTAATAAATCAATTACATCAGAAAGAGGGAACCCCAGTCAGTTTGATCTCCCCCCAAAATCCACTGAAAATATCAACAACAAAAAAATCCTCCAAAAGAAAAAAAACGGCATCACTTTTTTTTTTATCGCTGATGATATAGCATGGAAAAAAGAGAGACCTAGATACCACCCATACCAAAAAGATAGAATTTTTTATTCTAACATTTTTAAAATAAGACATATAAATGCAGAAGAGCATTTATTGGCCAAAGTTTTTTCATATTTTAACAGCTTAATGTACACCAACTAAAACTATAGTACAAGATTCACCTTCAAGAGTCCTTATCAACTATCTTAAAAAAGCTTGGAGTGCCTGCAGTTTGCTGCCTACCTCAAGATTTGTGCTGAAGAAAGAAAACCAAATTTGTTCAGGTGGGATCAATGTATTGGTTAGTACCTCTTTCTTAGTTTGCTCAAAAACCCATAAAAAAAATATAAACTCTGTAGAGTATTAAACTTTCATTGGAAATAATTCATGGTTAAAGCCTGATTTCTTATACTTAGTTTTTTACCAATCTCATATATGTATTTAGGAGAGTTATGACAATTTTAGTAATTATAGTTACCTAATTATTTTGCTTTAGAGCTTTAAAAATCACCTGATAGAAATAATATAAAATTAGATTAGTCCCTTGATTACATTTTAATGTGCTAAAGTTTGATGGCACCATCTGTTTACCATTTTTATGAGTTGTATACAGTTCCAGTATTCTAGCTTATTTTGTAAAATTCTTACCATTTATATTTGTTGAGTTGTTATGATAGGGTTCATCTATATTATTTAAGGTGTCTTAGGAAAAATATTTGCAACTATAAATTACACAGTCAGAAACCTCACGGTATATGTATGAAGTTTTATATGTACTTTCTTTATAGAAGGTTACATATTGTTATTGCTCATATAGCATACTTATAGTGTATTTCATACTCATTTACAGGGGAGTGAAAATATATGAAGTCATCCCGTATTAATCCACCAACCTGACCGAGACAGTCCAGAATATACATCATCATTATTATTATTATATTATTATTATTATTATTATTATTATTATTATTATTATTATTATTATTATTATTATCATCATTGTTAGCATTAATATAGTAAAAAATTAATTTTAAAAATCTTTTTTTTGCCTTCAAAAATTAATTATATTTTACTCTCTATTTTGCTAAAGTATGATGAAAAAAAAAGCTTTTTGGACTTCTTCAAACTTTAAATATCTTTTTATATTTTTTAAATACATTATTTTCACTAGCATATGATAATGTATTTAAGCAACAACAGGATGATGGTATTATAGAGGAGGTTAGTGTTCCTGAATATAAAAGGCATGAATATGTGTTCATACCACACAGACCTATTATAAGAAATGCAGAACAAGTAACTACTAAAATACGTCCAGTATTTAATTGTTCTTTTAAAATAAGTAAAAATATTCCATCTATAAATGAAGTCTCATATTCAGGTCTAGATTTAATGAATTCATTATTGAAGTTATTATTTGTTTTTAGAACTAATGATTATGTAATATTAAGTGACATTAAACAAGCTTTTTTATCAATTAGGTTAAAAGAAGAGTTTGATAAAAATAAATTTTGTTTTTTATGGTATAGAAATGATAAGTTAATTACTTTTAGATATAATACAATACTATTTGGGTATACAGCATCTCCATTTATTCTTCATTACATTATGAAACATCATATTGAAAAATTTCCCAATGATAAGTGTAAAGAGATTTTGTCCTCTAATATTTTTGTGGATAACTTAATATTTACCGGTAATAACTCAGCTGAGCTTGACAAACTCTACCATCAGGCTTATAATTGTATGTATGCAAGGTGGCTTTATATTAAGATCTTGGTCCACTAATTGTGAAAGTTTGCGAAAGTGTATGAAAGATGAAAATTTGTTAGTTAAGCATGAGAGTGTGTTTGAAAAGGTGCTTGGGTATGAATATAAATTGGAGGATGATACTTTGCATGTGTCAGAGGTAAATTATGGTAATGCCATCACTAAGAGACAAGTACTTTCTGAGACTTCCAAATTGTTTGATCCCCTAGGGTTCACTCTACCTTTAAGTATAAGAGGAAAGTTATTGATGAAAAGTATTTGGTCTGCTAATAAAGAATGGGATGAGGAATTGCCTGGAGAGATGATATCTGAATGGAAAAAACTTAAACCAGACTTAATACAATTAAGAAATGTACCTTTTCCTAGACAAGCATTAAATGGAGTCAATCTTATGGTTTGAATATTTTTTGTGATAGTTCTTCTTCATGCTATGGGTTTGTAGCCTATAGTTCTAGTAATGTAAATAATCAATTTTTGTTTGCCAAAGCTAAGGTAACACCTACCAACCCTAAGAGATCTTACAGTATTCCTACTCTTGAGTTGCTTGGTGTAAATTTAGCTCTTAAATGTTTAGTTCTATTCTTGATTCATATCCTAAATTCATATTTGAATACATAAACATAAGTGTTGACTCACAAGTGGTGTTTAACTGGATTCTCACTGGAGAAACTAAGGTTAAAGGTAGATACGTTAATAATAGATTAAAAGATGTTTCTACAATGATAAATAATATTAAGGTAAAATATAATATTAAGTTTTATTTTCATTATGTACATACTGATATGAATCCAGCAGATCTGTTAATCAGAGGTGTTTCATATAAAAAATTCATGGAAAATATTGATTTATGGTTATGTGGACCCACATGGTTAAATAAAGATCTGGATAACTGGCCAAAATATCCATTATTGTCAGTAGTGCCTGAAATTAATACTTATTTCTCTGCTAATATAAATAATGGTAATAAATTCATTAATACTAATGTTTTGAGTAATAATATAAATAGCAGTGAAAAAGAAGTCATGAGTCTTAATACTGAAGCCAAAAGGGGTGGGGGCGACCCCTTTGATGGTTGTATGTTTTTGAATGAAGTTGCAATCGCAAGACAGTCACGAAACCAAATAGCAGGCTCCACGACAGGATTATTGAATCAAAAGGCAGGTTTCTCTATTTATTACACCAATAAATTTTTCACTCCAGTTTGAAATACAGCTCAGTACAAACACAGTAGATACGAAGATAAAACACAAAAACCCAGTCTATGTAAAAATAATTAAAATAATATATATATATATAATATATATATATATATATATATATATATATATATATATATATATATATATATATATATATATATATCATATATAAACAATGCTTCATTTAGGTGAATCTTAAAATATGTACATGAGAAATAACCTACATGTAACACATGGGTGCTCATGAACAACGTGCGCAACCCTACATGAATACATGCAAAAATACAAACACACACACACACATATATATATATATATATATATATATATATATATATATATATATATATATATATATATATATATATATATATATATATATATATATATATATATATATATATATATATATATATATATATATATATATATATATATATATATATATATATATATATATATATATATATATATGGCTTAACTCGTTAGTAATAAAAATAAAACAAAAAAAATGACTTCTATGGTACCGGACAACAATTAATATGTGAAAAAGAATATTTTGCAAAACCGTAACGGTGCCTAGCGTAGCAACCGTCAAACATACTATTTGGGAACTCCATCGTTGGTATGGCCGTTTTTGTTTTACATAAATGCATAATATACATCCTAGAAAAGAAAACTAAATCTGTGTGCGCGTGGCATCCTGCACATAACCGTACATATATAAATCCCTACATACAAAAGAAAAATACCTATATACATAAAACCGTACATAACGTGTATACACATCGTATAAATACACACAAACAAATATACACACACACATATATATATATATATATATATATATATATATATATATATATATATATATATATATATATATATATATATATATATATATATATATATATATATATATATATATAGTGGGGAACAACAAATACCGGCTGTTCCCTAATTAATTTATTAAGGAATTAGTACTGACTGCTAAACATACCTAAAGCAATATAATTGGCAGATAACGGCACCGTAGAACTTTAAAGCGGCGCAATCACTAGTGTTCGAAGGGCGAGGAAACGTGATTTGTAGTTGGAATTTGTGTTACGGAACTATGGAGGAGAAAAGAAAAAACAAAACGGGTAACAACTTTAAGTCAGAGCTTCAAAAATAGCATTTGCAATATTGCACGATCTTGATTACTCTAGGAATTAATTTCCCTTACCTCTTATCCAACCAAAGAAATTATTAACACAAAATCAAGGAAACAATTTCGGAGCCCTAAGCTGAAATCTGCGATGGTAGAGAAGTGCGTCTCTACCCCAAAAATGGCGGACCCAAAAAGCGAAAGCGTGGTCCACGCTAGCTGCGATTAGCAAAACGAAGCAGGAGGGAGAAGGAAAACCACGCGGTGTTCCAAGAAAAGTCTCTAAAACTTTTTAGGGATTTTTAGCTTGATTGCGTTGTTGAGCCCGCTATAATACTATAAATATAATTTTCAGCCTAATTATAATGAAATTTTAAATATTCGTAAATATTCTAAATTTGACAGTTATGAATATTACAAAGTATTTATTATTTATATTTTGTAATATGAAAAAGCAGGATCCCTATAAAAGGGCATTAATGTATTGGTTAAAAGTGTACAAAATTCTTGTTATTCTAATGAAATAGAATTTTTAAAATCAAACCCAAAAAGTAATAGTATTCCAGTATTGGTCAACAACTTAAATTTATTTTTAGATAGTGATGGAATTTTGAGATCAAAGGGAAAAATATCTAAATGTACTTATTTTAATTATGATGTTCATAACCCAGTTATTTTATCTAGATTTCATTATTTCACAACCCTATTGATTTTAAGGTCCTATCAAAAAGTTCAACACCTAGGTGTTGACAGGTAGAATTGCAGTAAAAAAGGTTCTAAATTTGTTCAATTTGTGCAAAAAGATTAATGTTAGAGCTTTTAAATATCCTAAATATACTGATATTTCAAATCACCATATGAAATTAGTAATACCATTCAAATTTATGATTTTACTGGGCATTTGTTTGTACAAAATGAAAACCCCAACACTTCTGAAAAAATGTTCATTTTAATTTTCACTTGCCTAAACATAAGAGCTATACACTTAGAATTAATTCCAGACATGAGTGTACCAACATTCCTACTTGCATTTCAACGCTTTTGTAATCACTATACCATTCCAGATTACATATACTCAGATAACGCTCGTACATTTAACAAAGGTGCCAATTTTTTAGCTAAAGCTCTAGAATCCAATGAGTTCAAGGAGGAGTTAAATTCCAATAATATTAAACATGTAAAAATTCCTTTATTTTCTGCCTAGGCAGGAGCATTTTATGAAAGGCAGATCCGTACACTTAAATCTTGTATGTATAAAGTCATAGGTCGAGCCAAATTAACATATTTTGAAATGCTCACCACCTTATCATTCATAAAAAATGCAATAAATTCTAGACCTCTCACTTATAGGTCAGAGTTCAGTGATGTTGAAATTATAACACCAAATTCTTTTTTAAGGTTAAATTGTAATTCTTCTTTAATTTTAAGAGGTGAATCAGAAGATGTTTGGAAAACATTGGAACTAACTCTTGATACACAAGAGGAAATGTTCAACAAATTTAAACAACTTTGGTATGAAGAGTATTTATTAAGTTTAAGGGAATCTATGAGTAAAATTTATGAATTATCTTGGGACAATATAATTAAGGTAAATGATATTATATTAATCAAATCTGAAATAAAACCACGTCCATTCTGGATGACTGGTAGAGTTTTAGAACTGATAATAGGTCATGATAATAAAATACGTTCAGTGAAAGATAAACAAAGTAATGGTCAAATACCTCATCATTCCATAAATAATCTGTATCCATTGGAAATGTCTTTGTCTCATGAAAAGACATCTCCTCAAGAATTAACTATAAATAAAACTGTTCCTATAAATGATAAAGACAAGTCAGAATTGGTGATTGGTAGACCAAAAAGACAGGCTGCCGAAAAATGTGACAAGTTAATAAAATCAAAATTACATTTAATGTAGAATTTGCAGCTTCTCTTCAACTCTCTTTGGGGAGAATGATAAAATTGTTAATATATTAATGGTAAAAATTAATAAAATTATCTATTTATATATACTAAAATCATTATTATAAAAATTCCTTGTTAAAAATAAAAGTTAAAAATATAACATCGTTTTAAAATACAGCAATTATATATTAGTCATGTGATACACGTGACATGCGCAAAGTTAAAATATTAAAAGGTTTGGGAACGCGAGTTCAGTTCTTTTCAGTTGTTCTTACGATCAGTTATTATGTTAAAGTAAAGTTCAGTATTTATGCACTTATGTTGAATTTATGAAGTTTATATGTTAAAATACTGTTGTTATAGTTATTCAAAGTGATAAACTATAAGATAAACTATTGCCGGTTAGAAGTAACATTACTAGCTGGTGAATTCATTATTTATAAACTATTACCAAAGTAGTATACCTGGCACTTTGCGCCGGTAAAAATCAGGCAACCTGTCCCTAACGGTCTTTTTCTGCATTTGCGTGCAATCCAGCATTCTCAGGGACCTTCCTAACATTTCTTTGTCGGTTCACGGCACCGCGCGGGCCCACGGCCCACCAAACCCCCAAGTTCGAATCAATTCCAGGAGGATTGAACCGCAAAGAAAATGGTCAGGAAAGAAAGTGAGGTGAACTCAGCGATTTTGCAAACTCAGGCAACTTCCTGATACCATTTTTGGGGGGTTCACGGGGCCACGCGGGGGCCCCTTCCCCAGACTTGAGTTCAATTTCAATGGGTTGAACCCCCCCCAAAATGTTGTCAGGAAAGAGCGTGAGGTCAGTTTGAGCGGAGTGATTTGCTTTGCAAATCAAAATCCCGTTTGGCTTAGGTTGCCTGATTTTTACCGGCGCAAAGTGCCAGGTATACTACTTACTAAGAGTGTAAATATTACAAGATAAGTATATTTAAGACTATTGTTATAGCTTAAAAGGTCAAAATTTTAAAATTGAAAGTTTTCCTACTAGCAAGTCATCGAAACCTATACATTTTCCTTCTAACTCTCTTTGGGTATAATGCTGGGTATTCAGACCTGTGTACTTGGGGTTTGTACCTGGGGTAAGTTGGGAGGGGGATTCAAATAAAGGTAAGAGAATTTTCATTTAAAATATTAAACAATAATACTGATGATAAAAGTTCGTTTAGAATTTTTATTAATATATATATATATATATATATATATATATATATATATATATATATATATATATATATATATATATATATATATATATATATATATATATATATATATATATATATATATATATATATATATATATATATATATAAATTGCACCATATCCCGCAGCATGCAGGGTGGTGTCGATTGCAGAAAGTTTTAATATTCCTGCAATCATATGTGGGAAGAAAACTTGATTGAAAAGGGTTCCCAGCCTTTAGAACCATTCGAAGAACTATTCTTCATTTGACTCGACTGCGACGAAATAATTATATTTTATTTATTGACCAGAAGTTACTTCTAACTTTATTCCTTTTTTTTCTTTCATAATATATAAGTTTACATTTTACTGCCGAAAGTACGTTGTGCCGAAAGATGTGTTGCTTTACAAAAAAAATAATTTTATTGAATTTCTGTAATTTAGTTTAAAAAA
>SEYY01010560.1:0-18602 GCA_009176605.1 Armadillidium nasatum
GAAGTAATATTTCAAGAAATTAATAAAATTTGTTTTTTCAAAATTCATATAAAACTTCGTAACTTTTAGTATAAAAATATTCATTTCTTACAATTTTTTTCTTTCTGAAATTGTTTTAAAAATCAAATATTAAAAGAAAATAGGTAAATTTCCTCTATCTGAAACATTTAAGTACTTGGTTTTTAATTAAAATAATAAGCATTTTTTTAATTTTTGCTCCTACTCAAATATTTTAAAAGATTAAAAATTAAGTGAAAAGATGTGAATTCGCCTTTTCATAGTTCATTTAAATTTTATAATTTCATTTAAAATAGTAGATTTATTATTTTTTTCGTTTTGTAAGTTTTTTAAAGCTTTAAAATTGGATAAAAATAGGTATATATGATTTCACAAAAAAAAAAAAAAATTTTAGATTTTTTTTTTTTAATTAAAAAAATATGAATTTAATCCAGTTTTCTCCTTCTGAGATTCTTAAATGAATGTAAATTACATGAAATTAGGTAAATTTGCTCTTTGTAAACTTTTTTAAAGCTTTAAAATTAGATGAAAATAGAAAAAAATGAAACTAACGTGAAACTAATTTCAAATTTGCTCTTCAAAATTAAAATATGTTGTTAAACCATTTTGTCTCTAAAAATTTAAAAAGCATAAAAATTATATGAAAATAGGTAAATTTGCTTACTCAAAATTTAATTATATCTTTGTAATTATTTTTGAATTATATTATATGTTTATTATAATTTTTTCTTTCCGAAATTGTTTTAAAAGCATAAAAAATAGAAGAAAATAGGAAAAATTCCTTTATCAGAATCATTTAAGTACTCGTAATTTTAAATAATATAATTCGCATTTTTTCAATATTTTTTTTTTTTTTTTTTTTTTTTTTTTTTTTTTTTTGTAGGACTTTCGTAAATTTTAGTAAGATAAAAATCTTACTAAAATTCTTTTAAAGCTTAAAAGTTAATAAATGTGAAAAGGGGTGAATTTCCATTCTCAAAATTAATATAAATCTTAGTTTTTTATTATTATAATGATAAATTTTTCTAATATGTGAAGTAAAGAAATTATTTTTTTAAATATTAAAATTTAAATGAAAATATTTATATGTTTTCTCAAAAAGATTTCAACTTTGTACTTTTAATTAAAAACACAAGAATTTAATAAATATTTTTTCCTTCAGAAATTTTTACAAGAAGTAAATATTTCAAGAAATTAATAAAATTTGTTTTTTCAAAATTCATATAAAACTTCGTAACTTTTAGTATAACAAAATATTCATTTCTTACAATTTTTTCTTTCTGAAATTGTTTTAAAATCAAATATTAAAAGAAAATAGGTAAATTTCCTCTATCTGAAACATTTAAGTACTTGGTTTTTAATTAAAATAATAAGCTTTTTTTTAATTTTTGCTCCTACTCAAATATTTTAAAAGATTAAAAATTAAGTGAAAAGATGTGAATTCGCCTTTTCATAGTTCATTTAAATTTTATAATTTCATTTAAAATAGTAGATTTATTATTTTTTTCGTTTTGTAAGTTTTTTCAAAGCTTTAAAATTGGATAAAAATAGGTATATATGATTTCACAAAAAAAAAAAAAAAACATTTTAGATTTTTATTTTTAATTAAAAAAATATGAATTTAATCCAGTTTTCTCCTTCTGAGATTCTTAAATGAATGCAAATTACATGAAATTAGGTTTATTTGCTCTTTGTAAACTTTTTTAAAGCTTTAAAATTAGATGAAAATAGAAAAAAATGAAACTAACGTGAAACTAATTTCAAATTTGCTCTTCAAAATTAAAAATATGTTGTTAAACCATTTTGTCTCTAAAAATTTTAAAAAGCATAAAAATTATATGAAAATAGGTAAATTTGCTTACTCAAAATTTAATAGAAGAAAATAGGAAAAATTCCTTTATCAGAATAATTTAAGTACTCGTAATTTTAAATAAAATAATTCGCATTTATTCAAATTTTTTTTTTTTTTTTTTTTTTTTTTTTTTTTTTTTTTTTTTTTTTTTTTTTTGCACCAGACACCCATGTAGGACTTTCGTAAATTTTAGTAAGATAAAAATCTTACTAAAATTCTTTTAAAGCTTAAAAGTTAATAAATGTGAAAAGGGGTGAATTTCCATTCTCAAAATTAATATAAATCTTAGTTTTTTATTATTATAATGATAAATTTTTCTAATATGTGAAAAAAAGAAATTATTTTTTTAAATATTAAAATTTAAATGAAAATATTTTATGTTTTCTCAAGAAGATTTCAACTTTGTACTTTTAATTAAAAACACAAGAATTTAATAAATATTTTTTCCTTCAGAAATTTTTACAAGAAGAAATATTTCAAGAAATTAATAAAATTTGTTTTTTCAAAATTCATATAAAACTTCGTAACTTTTAGTATAACAAATATTCATTTCTTACAATTTTTTCTTTCTGAAATTGTTTTAAAATCAAATATTAAAAGAAAATAGGTAAATTTCCTCTATCTGAATCATTTAAGTACTTGGTTTTTAATTAAAATAATAAGCATTTTTTAATTTTTGCTCCTACTCAAATATTTTAAAAGATTAAAAATTAAGTGAAAAGATGTGAATTCGCCTTTTCATAGTTCATTTAAATTTTATAATTTCATTTAAAATAGTAGATTTATTATTTTTTTCGTTTTGTAAGTTTTTTCAAAGCTTTAAAATTGGATAAAAATAGGTATATATGATTTCACAAAAAAAAAAAAAAAATTTTAGATTTTTATTTTTTAATTAAAAAAATATGAATTTAATCCAGTTTTCTCCTTCTGAGATTCTTAAATGAATGCAAATTACATGAAATTAGGTTTATTTGCTCTTTGTAAACTTTTTTAAAGCTTTAAAATTAGATGAAAATAGAAAAAAATGAAACTAACATGAAACTAATTTCAAATTTGCTCTTCAAAATTAAAATATGTTGTTAAACCATTTTGTCTCTAAAAATTTTAAAAAGCATAAAAATTATATGAAAATAGGTAAATTTGCTTACTCAAAATTTAATTATATCTTTGTAATTATTTTGAATTATATTATATGTTTATTATAATTTTTTCTTTCCGAAATTGTTTTAAAAAGCATAAAAAATAGAAGAAAATAGGAAAAATTCCTTTATCAGAATCATTTAAGTACTCGTAATTTTAAATAAAATAATTCGCATTTATTCAATATTTTTTTTTTTTTTTTTTTTTTTTTTTTTTTTTTTTTTTTTTTTTATTTAAGTAAATTTTAGTAAGATAAAAATCTTACTAAAATTCTTTTAAAGCTTAAAAGTTAATAAATGTGAAAAGGGGTGAATTTCCATTCTCAAAATTAATATAAATCTTAGTTTTTTATTATTATAATGATAAATTTTTCTAATATGTGAAATAAAGAAATTATTTTTTTAAATATTAAAATTTAAATGAAAATATTTATATGTTTTCTCAAAAAGATTTCAACTTTGTACTTTTAATTAAAAACAAGAATTTAATAAATATTTTTTCCTTTCAGAAATTTTTACAAGAAGTAATATTTCAAGAAATTAATAAAATTTGTTTTTTCAAAATTCATATAAAACTTCGTAACTTTTAGTATAAAAATATTCATTTCTTACAATTTTTTCTTTCTGAAATTGTTTTAAAATCAAATATTAAAAGAAAATAGGTAAATTTCCTCTATCTGAATCATTTAAGTACTTGGTTTTTAATTAAAATAATAAGCATTTTTTAATTTTTGCTCCTACTCAAATATTTTAAAAGATTAAAAATTAAGTGAAAAGATGTGAATTCGCCTTTTCATAGTTCATTTAAATTTTATAATTTCATTTAAAATAGTAGATTTATTATTTTTTTCGTTTTGTAAGTTTTTTTAAAGCTTTAAAATTGGATAAAAATAGGTATATATGATTTCACAAAAATAAAAAAAAACATTTTAGATTTTTATTTTTAATTAAAAAAATATGAATTTAATCCAGTTTTCTCCTTCTGAGATTCTTAAATGAATGCAAATTACATGAAATTAGGTTTATTTGCTCTTTGTAAACTTTTTTAAAGCTTTAAAATTAGATGAAAATAGAAAAAAATGAAACTAACGTGAAACTAATTTCAAATTTGCTCTTCAAAATTAAAATATGTTGTTAAACCATTTTGTCTCTAAAAATTTTAAAAAGCATAAAAATTATATGAAAATAGGTAAATTTGCTTAGTCAAAATTTAATTATATCTTTGTAATTATTTTGAATTATATTATATGTTTATTATAATTTTTTCTTCCGAAATTGTTTTAAAAGCATAAAAAATAGAAGAAAATAGGAAAAATTCCTTTATCAGAATCATTTAAGTACTCGTAATTTTAAATAAAATAATTCGCATTTATTCAATATTTTTTTTTTTTTTTTTTTTTTTTTTTTTTTTTTTTTTTTTTTGCACCAGACACCCATGTAGGACTTTCGTAAATTTTAGTAAGATAAAAATCTTACTAAAATTCTTTTAAAGCTTAAAAGTTAATAAATGTGAAAAGGGGTGAATTTCCATTCTGAAAATTAATATAAATCTTAGTTTTTTATTATTATAATGATAAATTTTTTTAATATGTGAAGTAAAGAAATTATTTTTTTAAATATTAAAATTTAAATGAAAATATTTATATGTTTTCTCAAAAAGATTTCAACTTTGTACTTTTAATTAAAAACACAAGAATTTAATAAATATTTTTTCTTTCAGAAATTTTTACAAGAAGAAATATTTCAAGAAATTAATAAAATTTGTTTTTTCAAAATTCATATAAAACTTCGTAAATTTTAGTATAACAATATATATTTCTTACAATTTTTTCTTTCTGAAATTGTTTTAAAATCAAATATTAAAAGAAAATAGGTAAATTTCATATATCTGAATCATTTAAGTACTTGGTTTTTAATTAAAATAATAAGCATTTTTTAATTTTTGCTCCTACTCAAATATTTTAAAAGATTAAAAATTAAGTGAAAAGATGTGAATTCGCCTTTTCATAGTTCATTTAAATTTTATAATTTCATTTAAAATAGTAGATTTATTATTTTTTTCGTTTTGTAAGTTTTTTTCAAAGCTTTAAAATTGGATAAAAATAGGTATATATGATTTAACAAAAAAAAAAAAAAAAAACATTTTAGATTTTTATTTTTTAATTAAAAAAATATGAATTTAATCCAGTTTTCTCCTTCTGAGATTCTTAAATGAATGCAAATTACATGAAATTAGGTTTAATTTGCTCTTTGTAAACTTTTTTAAAGCTTTAAAATTAGATGAAAATAGAAAAAAATGAAACTAACGTGAAACTAATTTCAAATTTGCTCTTCAAAATTAAAAATATGTTGTTAAACCATTTTGTCTCTAAAAATTTTAAAAAGCATAAAAATTATATGAAAATAGGTAAATTTGCTTACTCAAAATTTAATTATATCTTTGTAATTATTTTTGAATTATATTATATGTTTATTATAATTTTTTCTTTCCGAAATTGTTTTAAAAGCATAAAAAATAGAAGAAAATAGGAAAAATTCCTTTATCAGAATCATTTAAATACTCGTAATTTTAAATAATATAATTCGCATTTTTTCAATATTTTTTTTTTTTTTTTTTTTTTTTTTTTTTTTTTTTTTTTGCACCAGACACCCATGTAGGACTTTCGTAAATTTTAGTAAGATAAAAATCTTACTAAAATTCTTTTAAAGCTTAAAAGTTAATAAATGTGAAAAGGGGTGAATTTCCATTCTCAAAATTAATATAAATCTTAGTTTTTTATTATTAAAATGATAAATTTTTCTAATATGTGAAATAAAGAAATTATTTCTTTAAATATTAAAATTTAAATGAAAATATTTATATGTTTTCTCAAAAAGATTTCAACTTTGTACTTCTAATTAAAAACAAGAATTTAATAAATATTTTTTCCTTCAGAAATTTTTACAAGAAGTAATATTTCAAGAAATTAATAAAATTTGTTTTTTTAAAATTCATATAAAACTTCGTAACTTTTAGTATAACAATATTCATTTCTTACAATTTTTTCTTTCTGAAATTGTTTTAAAATCAAATATTAAAAGAAAATAGGTAAATTTCCTCTTATCTTGAATCATTTAAGTACTTGGTTTTTAATTAAAATAATAAGCATTTTTTAATTTTTTGCTCCTACTCAAATATTTTAAAAGATTAAAAATTAAGTGAAAAGATGTGAATTCGCCTTTTCATAGTTCATTTAAATTTTATAATTTCATTTAAAATAGTAGATTTATAATTTTTTTCGTTTTGTAAGTTTTTTCAAAGCTTTAAAATTGGATAAAAATAGGTATATATGATTTCACAAAAATAAAAAAAACATTAGATTTTTATTTTTTAATAAAAAAAATATGAATTTAATCCAGTTTTCTCCTTCTGAGATTCTTAAATGAATGTTTTTACATGAAATTAGGTAAATTTGCTCTTTGTAAACTTTTTTAAAAGATTAAAAATTAAGTGAAAAGATGTGAATTCGCTTTCTCATAATTCATTTAAATTTTAATATTTTCATTTAAAATAGAAGATTTATTATTTTTTTCGTTTTGTAAACTTTTTTAAAGCTTTAAAATTAGATAAAAATAGGTATATATGATTTTACAAAAAAAAAAAAAAAAAACATTTTAGATTTTTATTTTTAATTAAAAAAATATGAATTTAATCGAATTTTCTCCTTCTGAGATTCTTAAATGAATCTAAATTACATGAAATTAGGAAAATTTTCTCTTGAAAATTCAAATATGTTATTAAACCATTTTATCCCTGAAAGTTTTAAAAGCATAAGAATTATATAAAAATAGGTAAATTTGCTTACTCAAAATTCAATTATATCTTTGTTATTATTTTGAATTATAATATTTATTTATTACAATTTTTTCTTTCCGAAATTGTTTTACAAGCATAAAAAATAGAAGAAAATAGGTAAATTTCCTTTATCAGAATCATTTAAGTACTCGTATTCTTAAATAAGATAATTCGCATTTTTTCAAATTTTCTTTTTTTTTTGCACCAGACACCCAGGTAGGAATTTCGTAAATTTTAGTAAGATAAAAATCCTATAGTGAAAAGAGGTGAATTTCCTTTCTCAAAATTCATATTAATCTTACTTTTTTATTATTATAATAATAAATTTTTCTAATATGTGAAGTAAAGAAATTTTTTTTTTAAATATTTAAATTTAAATGAAAATATTTATATATGCTTTCTCAGAATCATTTAAATACTCGGATTTTATATTAAATAAGTGTTTTTTCAATTTTTCTTCCAACTAAATATTTTTATAAACATAAAAATTAAGTAAAAAGAGGTAAATTTGCTTTCTTAATAATCATTTAAAACTTAGTATTTCTAATTTAAAGAATAGTTTTATACTAATTTATGTCAAACTTAAAAATTTTTAAATCTTAATAATAGGCATTTTTACAATTTTTTTTTTTTTTTTTTTTTTTTTTTTTTTTTTTTTTTTTTTTTTTGCACAAAACACCCAGGTAGGACTTTCGTAATTTTTAGTAAGATAAAAATCTTGCTAAAATTTTTTTAAAGCTTAAATATATATCTTAGTTTTTTATTATTATAATAATAAATTTTTCTAATGTGTCGTAAAGAAATTTTTTTTTAAATTAAATATTAAAATTTAAATGAAAATATTTGTTTTTTTTTCTAGAAGATTTTCACTTTGTACTTTTAATTAATAACATAAGAATTTAATAAAAAAAATTTTCTCTCAGAAATTTTTAAAAGAAGAAATATTTCAAGAAATTAATTAAATTTGTTTTTTCAAAATTCATTTAAACTTCGTAACTCTTACTGTAACAATATTTATTTCTTCCAATTTTTCCTATTTGAAATTTTTTTAAAACAAAAATTAAAAGAAAATAGGTAAATTTCCTTTATCAGAATCATTTAAATTCTCGGATTTTTAATTAAATAAGTGTTTTATCAATTTTTCCTCTTACTAAATTTTTTTAAAAACATAAAAATTAAGTAAAAAGAGGTAAATTTGCTTTCTTAATAATCATTTAAAACTTAGTATTTCTAATTTAAAGAACAGTTTTTATACTAATTTATGTCAACCTTAAAAATTTTTAAATCTTAATAATACGCATTTTTACAATTTTTTTTTTTTTTTTTTTTTTTTTTTTTTTTTTTGCACTATACATCCAGGTAGGACTTTCGTTATTTTTAGTAAGATAAAAATCTTACTAAAATTTTTTTAAAGCTTAAATATTAAGTAAAAAGGGGTGAATTTCCTTTCCGAAATTCATATAAATCTTAGTTTTTTATTATTATAATAATAAATTTTTCTAATATGTGTCGTAAAGAATTTTTGTTTTAAATATTAAAATTTAAATTTTTTTTTTTTTTTTTTTTTTTTTTTTTTTTTTTTTTTTTTTTTTTTTTTTTTTTTTTTTTTTTTTTTTTTTTTTTTTTTTTTTTTTTTTCAGAAATTTTTACAAGAAGAAATATTTCAAGAAATTAATAAAATTTGTTTTTTCAAAATTCGTATAAAACTTCGTAACTTTTAGTATAACAAATATTCAATTCTTACAATTTTTTCTTTCTGAAATTGTTTTAAAATCAAATATTAAAAGAAAATAAGTAAATTTCCTCTATCTGAATCATTTAAGTACTTGGTTTTTAATTAAAATAATAAGCATTTTTTAATTTTTGCTCCTACTCAAATATTTTAAAAGATTAAAAATTAAGTGAAAAGATGTGAATTCGCCTTTTCATAGTTCATTTAAATTTATAATTTCATTTAAAATAGTAGATTTATTATTTTTTTCGTTTTGTAAGTTTTTTCAAAGCTTTAAAATTGGATAAAACTAGGTATATGATTTCAAAAAATAAAAAAACATTTTTTTTTTTTTTTTTTTTTAAAAAAAAGAATTTTAGAAATAAATATGTAAGAAATTTGAATATTGAAAAAATGAAATTAGAAAGCGAATTCACATTTTTCACTTAATTACTTTTAAAATTTGAGTAGGAGCAAAAATTAAAAAATGTTATTCTTTTAATATTTGATTTTAAAACAATTTCAGAAAGAAAAAATTGTAAGAAATGAATATTTGTTATGCTAAAAGTTACGAAGTTTTATACGAATTTTCACTTTATATACCGAAGAGTACAAATTTCTTTAAATTTACACTTCGAAATAACAAATTTCTTTCAATTTATTGAAATTACCTAATTTAGTTGAAGGTGGAACTCAAATTTGAACCTTATTAGTGCAGGTTTTACTCTACCAGATTTTTTTTTTAAAAGACACCCTCTTCTGCGACTGTAAGCATAAAGAATATCCCAACATAGTAAATATTTAGTATAAATAATGCCACCTGCAAGTCAGGAACAATGGAAAAAAAACTTACGTGGAATCTTCGAGAAAGGGCTTGAAGAATTCTTTTGAAAGAAATTTGCTCTTTCACCGCATCTTCCGAAATCTTGCTCCGAAACTTGCAGATATAATGAAGTAGATGTAATTGGTCTCGATATTGGATTTCCGTCAAACTTTGCCTCATCAATTCGTTAGTCAATGAAAGGAAAATAGAGAGCTCTAGAAAAATAGGATTGAGAACGAATTAGACAATATTAAAACATAAGAAACCCAAGATCGATAGAAAAAGTTTCAAAGTAATGAAAGCAAAATTCACAAACTCAATATATTTCGTAGATTACGATTATTTAGTAATATACACTTTTTAAACAGTCAAATTAGGTTAATGTCAAATTCGATAAAGTCCTAATTTTTAGACAAAGACAAATGTATATACTCCAATATTATTATATAAAACTCAATTACGCATGAATTTTATAAAAGATTCAATATTATTAGAAATAGTGAACACAGAACACTATAATATGCTTCCTCTTAGGAAGGCAAAATAGAAAAAGACGTTTTTAAAATCTAGCAACCTCCCTTTTCAAATTCCCAGCAAGAATCCTCCCAAAATTCCTACCTTACAGGTGGCATCTAGCTACTTTTAATTTTTTTATATTATATATATATATATATATATATATATATATATATATATATATATATATATATATATATATATATATATATATATATATATATATATATATATATATATATATATATATATATATATATATATATATATATATATATATATATATATATATATATATATATATATATATATATATATATATATATATATATATATATATATATATATATATATATATATATATATTAGTCAGGTTTTACGTTAGTGTTCATTTTATTCATCGAATACCCAATCTTGGTGATCATCTTGGAATTTCTTTCAAATTGTTTTAAATATGTGTTTTAAATTTTGGATGAAAGTCGTTGTTGCTCTAGTCCAAGGGTGGGCAACCTTTTTGAGAATGCGTGCCAAAATCAGCAGAATCTCTGACACAAAAATTTTTCCATGTGCCAACCAAAATTTTTGGAGAACATAATATTTAATATATTTTAAGTTTTTAAAGAAATTTTATAGGGGCAGGATAGCATTTTAACATAACTTTTTTATTTTTTAATCGATTTTTCTGAAATTTTCAGTGTATATAGCTTTTTTCCCGGTCAAAAAAGGTCCATTTTTAGTGTTTTTATGAGTCTATAACGGTTTCAATTATGTCATTATTCAAAAAAAAAATGAAATAGATCTAAAAAAATATTTTTCCAAATGAGATGAAAATTATCCTAAACAATCTTAGCCCCAATCTCTTTAATCTGTCGCAATCGATTTTTGATATCACGTCCCAAAAAAAAATATTCAGTCGAATTTTTTTTTGAAATTTTTTTTTACCCTTTCGGAGAAAAAAATTATTTAAAAATAATCCTATTCGAGAATTTTGATTAAATTTGGACATTGTTTAGAGGAAAGATAGTTCTACAACATTTATTTAGAGCATTATTAAATGCTATTTGTTTGAAGGAAGGTATAGCCTCTCAAACTTTTGAAATTTTTGAAAATTTTCTAAAAATGGACCTTTTTTGAGAGATCATATCTCGGAACAAACAAATCAGATCGAACAAAGTATAAAGAAGAATTTGTAGTCCAAACACTTCTATAAGTACCCAAAATTTATTTACGTAGTAATTAACTTTTTTTTTTAAAATATTTTTCCTCGAAAATTTGAATTTTTTTTTCCAAAAAATAATTTCTTTCGACAGTGAGTCAGTCTTGGACTAATACTGTTTTTTGTGTAACTCTGGGAGCAAAAATCTATCAGAAATTTTTGTAGCCAATAGAATAAGGAATATATGTTCCAAATTTCAGACCAAAAATATTTTTTATGTGGCTTCACCGTAGATTTAAATTTTGAAAAACATTCCCATATAACTGCTAAACATTAAATCTCTCGTAAAAACGTTAGGAATCGACTATTTTCGTCGGGAAAAAAGCTATATATACTGAAATTTTCAGGAGAATCGAATGAAAATTTTTTTTTTAAAAATGTAAGCCTTAAGAAATTTTATACATTTGTATGACTAAAACACAATAAATGATTATTACGGATAAACTATTAATGATTTTAAATCATTTATAAATGATGTCAAAAAAACTATTTATTTTCCTTTAAAATTACATTTAAACAATCCTGAACCTTGGCACCTTTAAGAAAAATAAAAAAATTGTTTGACGTGCCGGAAAAAAATTTATCGGCGTGCTGTGTTTGACACGCGTGCTAGTGGTTGCCCACCACTGCTCTAGTCGGTTGTTTAGCCTAAGCATTATCTTCTGTGAAGCCAATCACTAAGAGTCGATCCTTTTGTTTTCATCATTGTAAATAATCATTTATTTTCTCTTTATTATTTGATTTTCCCTTCTTCGATAAAATAATCTCGTAAAGACGAGATATTTGAAGTCAGATTATACATTTAAATAATTGGACGTATGCATAATCTAATAATCTCATTTTATTTACTTTATAATTCATATATATATATATATATATATATATATATATATATATATATATATATATATATATATATATATATATATATATATATATATATATATATATATATATATATATATATATATATAGTTATAACGGACAACTCCTCAACCCCCCTGGTGCCAACCAAAATCTGTATTAATCGGCATTCTCTTGCTTAAATATAATTGCGTGTTGTTTATAAGTAATTCATTATGAAACTAAAAGCTTTGTTATAAACCTTGATGATACTATTTGTTAGTTAATTTAATTGAGGCTTTTAAATAAGATAACAATGAAATAAGTGCAACAACGATGCCTTATAAACAGCACTAAATTAAACCAACCAATGAGAGAACGAGATCCTCTCCCGAAGTAAGATGGTTTAAAAGCGCGAAGAAAGGAGGTCAGTTAGCGTCTGATATAGTCTTGAGGAGGAGCTCTTGCTCCGTAAATCTCAAAGGCGAGCTAACGAAATTTATATAAATTAATATCCGATTATCAATCACAACTAATTAACATTGAAGATCTTATAGTGCTCAATCCTGTGTCATAAAATATATTGTGCTTCATTTGGATTACAACCAATTATTTTGCTTGAAGGCATTGTTGCCTACCATTTTCATATCATTTCATTTTGCATTTGCCATTCTTAATAAAAATACGAAGATATTAATTGTTTGGAGTTAATTACCTAATTAACTTAGTCCAAAGTGGTGAATTTCCCAGAGTGACTTAATTAGAACACCGTTCCCTTCGATAAAAGTAAGAAATTAATTAAGAAAATAGAAATATTCTACATAAAAACAACAAGAAAAAGATCACGACAAACAGGTCAACAAAATTGCTTAAAAAAGCGAAGTTCGAACACAAGGAGGGTTGTAAAGCGATACTTTTCACTCCCCCCCCCAAAAGGATACGAATCAGAGGTTCTGGGACAAAGGAGACGAAGAAAAGGGAGGCAGGCAAAAATGATCCGTAAGGACAGTCAAAAGCATCTGTTCAACCGATCAAAGGAAAACAAAAACAAAAATAAGAAAGGACTCGCTTGTTTCTCAAGAAAAAGAGAGAGTGAAGCTTGTAAAATTCGGAGGGTATTTTGGGGGAAGGCAAGCTTCACTTGTAAAACCCCAAAATCTGAGAACTGGGCCTACGGAAAGTCGACCATCGGATAAGAAGAAATAGTAGGAGGAAAAATAGAAGAAAATAGGTTTTAGTGAAGAAAAAAAAAAGAAAAAAAAAATATTAAAAGAAATAAATGAAAAAAAAAAAAAAAAAAAAAAAAAAAAAAAAATAATAATAATAATAATAATAATAATAATAATAATAATAATAATAATAATAATAATAATAATAATAATAATAATAATAATAATAATAATAATAATAATAATAATAATAATAATAATAATAATAATAGTGAAAATATTGATAGCAATGATAGTGAAATTAATAGTAATAATAATAGTGATAATGGTAATCTTAATAATAATCATGATAATAGTAATAATAATAATAATAATAATAATGATAATAGTAATAATAATAATAGTGATAATAATGATAAAATAATAATAATAATAATAAAAATAATAATGCTAGATTAGTTAAGGCAGTAGCACTCTGTTAATAGTTGCATGAGAGAGGAATAAACAGAAGCGTACAGAACGAAAAAAAGGGGAAGAAACAACAAAGAAAAAGAAAAAAGAAAAAAAAAAAAAAAAAAAAAAAAAAAAACGAAATGCAGTAAAAGTCAGTACGGAAGATAAGCAAGGAATTTCAGTTAGATCTTGAATTCAGAACAAGTCGGGCTTACTATGGGGTGCATGTAGGGAGAGGCTGTGACCCCCTACCTTAAGGGTTAGCAATAACACCTTCTTAAGACGGAGTGAAGAGCTGAAAAAGGGCCCCCCCGCAGAAAGGTATTGCTAAGCAAAACCCCTTTTGTCACCAGGCGTTCAAACAAGCTTTACTGGGGGATACAAGAAATGCTGAAAATTTTCCAAGCTATCTGGACATGACCGCAGAAGAGATCGAAAACGAGCAACCGCATAGAAAATTCCGCGGTAATAAGCAAAAGAGGAAAAGGAGACTTCAGAGTTTAATATTTCAGAATGTATTGCCTGTCACAATGAAATCATCCTAAGGTTGCTGCACATTTAGGTGGAAGAAGGTTGTATATAAAAAAAAAAAAAAAAAAAAAATAAAAAAAAAAACAATTTTAAGCGAGAGCTCAAAGGAAGCCGCTTACAAGTGTATTTGCAAAACAAGAACTTCTCCATCACCAGGGTTTCATTAAACGCGATATGATGAATAAAAGAAGTACTGGAGCATATCAATGCGAGCTGTCAAATAGCCGACGATCACTTAGAAAACTTTCTGATGTAATGAAAATACAATTTTCAGAATTAAAAATGGATGGTCGCAAGCTTACTAAAGAAAGATTGACAATTTTCCAATTTACCTTAAAGCTTTGGAAAATTTGTGGCGGGGTAAAACAACTTTTTATAACGGACAACTCCTCAACCCCCCTGGTGCCAACCAAGATCTGTATTAATCGGCATTCTCTTGCTTAAATATAATTGCGTGTTGTTTATATAAATTCATTATGAAACTAAAAGCTTTGTTATAAACCTTGATGATACTACTTGTTAGTTAATTTAATTGAGGCTTTTAAGAGGAGGGTTGGATGTAAGGAGAAAAAAATTTTTTTTATCCGATTCTCCAGAAAATTTCAGTATATATAGCTTTTTTCCCGACGAAAATAGTCGATTCCTAACGTTTTTACGAGGGATTTAATGTTTAGCAGTTATATGGGAATGTTTTTCAAAATTTAAATCTACGGTGAAGCCACATAAAAAATATTTTTGGTCTGAAATTTGGAACATATGTTCCTTATTCTATTGGCTACAAAAACCTTTGATAGAATTTAAAAAAAAGTATAATTACTACGTAAATAAATTTTGGCACACTTATAGAGGAGTGTTGGGGCTACAAATTCTTCTATATACTTTGTTCGATCTAATTTGTTTGTTCCGAGATATGATCTCTCAAAAAAGGTCCATTTTTAGAAAATTTTCAAAAATTTTAAAAGTTTGAGAGGCTATACCTTCCTTCAAACAATTAGCATTTAATAATGCTCTAAATAAATGTTGTAGACCTATCTCTCCTCTAAACAAGTCCAAATTTAAATCAAAATTCCTGAGAGAATTTTTTTAAATAATTTTTTTCTCCGGTAACAAATTTTTCAAAAAAAAATTTGACTGATTATACCTCTTTTTTTGAGCGTGATATCAAAAATCGCTTCCAGCGGATTAAAGAGATTGGGGCTAAGATGGCTTAGGCCAATTTTCATCTCATGTGGAAAAATATTTTTTTCCCGCTATTTCTTTTTTTTGTTGAGTTATGACCACTAATAACTATGAAACCGTTATAGACTCATAAAAACACTAAAAATGAAGCTTTTTTCACCGGGAAAAAAGCTATATACACAGAAAATTTCACCCAAACCGGTCAAATAATAAAAAAATTTTTTTTAAACCGAACCCTCCCCTTTAATTAAATAAGTAACAATGAAATAATGCAACAATGATGCCTTATAAACAGCACTAAATTAAACCAACCAATGAGAGAACGAGATCCTCTCCCGAAGTAAGATGGTTTAAAAGAGCGCAAAGAAAGGAGGACAGTTAGCGTCTGATATAGTCTTGAGGAGGAGCTCTTGCTCCGTAAATCTCAAAGGCGAGCTAACGAAATTATATAAATTAATATCCGATTATCAATCACAACTAATTAACATTGAAGATCTTATAGTGCTCAATCCTGTGTCATAAAATATATTGTGCTTCATTTGGATTACAACAATTATTTGCAAAAGGCATTGCTTGCCTACCATTTTCATATCATTTCATTTTGCATTTGGCCATTCTTAATAAAAATACGAAGATATTAATTGTTTGGAGTTAATTACCTAATTAACTTAGTCTATATATATATATATATATATATATATATATATATATATATATATATATAATATATATATATATATATATATATATATATATATATATATATAGGTAGGTAAGTGTGTGTGTGTGCTTGAGAAGGACCTTTAAGACTTTTCCTTTATGCAAGCTTATACAAGTTTTTCTTTACCTTGTTGGAGAATAATCCAAATTTGAAACTACGTATTTATTGGTTTCAATTTTGTTTTAACAGTTGGCACCAGAGGGTAGTGCACCTAAAATTGTTTGGGAAAGAAATATAAAACCTGACTTAGACAACAACCTCTTACCATCATGGAGAGAAGGATTAAGCAAAGTTCTGAAAGGTAGGATTCAGCTAAAGTTCTTTCAATTGAAATAATTAATCATCTCACTCAAGTTAAGATAGTCATTTGAAGTATTTAATTAATCATCTTACTAAAGTTAATACAGCCAAAGTTTGGTATAATAATAAGTTACAGCAATCTTATAAAATTCCCTTTCTATTGGTGTGGAAGCTCCATTTCGTGAAGTCTCAAATCTTTTCACATTTTCGTTCTTAATTAAATCAGATAAAAAAAGTATTGTTGCCATATATGGGGTTGTCCTAATCTTCAGATATTTCTGTTTTTCATTAAAATTGTAAGTTAAAAACGGTATATTTTGATGTACGTAGTGATCTTTATTTGTTAGAAAGTTGTTTCAAATATTTAAAAGTTTTTTTTTTTCAAACCAATTTTATAAAATTTCTGATACAAACGAATTTAAAATAATAATTTTTTTTAATTTTCTTATTTAAAAAAGCAAAAATATTCATCATAGTTTACCCTAAAATTTAGATTTATATAAAGAGAACGAATTAAATGAAAACAGGGTAAACTTAAATATATATATATATATATTATATATATATATATATATATATATATATATATATATATATATATATAATATATATATTATATATATATATATATGGGTGTTTGTTTGTGCTTATGCGCCAGTGAATGGAGCGAGGGAAGAAGAAAGAAGTGTGTTTTGGGAGAACTTAAATGATTGCTTAGGGGTTTTGGGGCAGGTGTAAATGTATGTTTAGTAGGTGATTTAAATGCAAGAGTTGGTACAGACATGGAAGGCGGGGTGGTGGGTCCTTTCGGGGTGGGTGATAGAAATTTGAATGGAGAGAGTTTAATAGAAATTTGTATGGCTAATAGATTTATAATAGGGAATACATGGTTTATTAAAAAGTTGAATCATTAGTTGACCTGGGTTAGTGGGGTAAATGGTGAAAGGGGTTTGATAGACTATATATGTATTAGGAAGAAGATAAGGGATAGATTATTAGACGTGAATGTTTTTAGGGATCCGCCAGAGGAATTTCGGATCATTTTCTGGTGTTAGCCAAAATTAGAGTGAAAGGGGGATGGAGAAAGATTGGATGTTCGGGGAGGGGAGTAGAGATTGTGAGAGTGGAAAGACTGGAGGAAAGGGAAGTAGGGGAACATTTTAAAAGAGAGCTAAATATTGGTTGGGAAGAGGTAAGAGGAGGAGTCTTAGGGGGTGTGGAAGAGGAGTGGGGAGGTTTAAGGCGGTATTGGTAGAAAGTGCAAGGAATGCATGTGGGGTGAGGAGGGTGGGAGGAAAGTGTAGAAGAAAGGGTAGTGAATGGTGGTGCGAGGAGGTGAATATAGTAGTAAAGAAAAAAAAGGAGGCGTTTGAAAAATATTTGAGCACAAAAAGTTTAGAGGATTGGGAATCATATAAGGTTAAGAAGAGGTTAGCCAAACGGGAGGTAAGGAGGGCGAAAGAAAGAGCAGATGAGAAATGGGGTAATAAGATAGTTGAGAGTTTTAGAGAAAGGAGTAAGATGTTTTGGAAGGAGGTGAATAAGGTTAGGAATAAGAGGGAGGTATTGAGTGATGGAGTAAAAGGGTTAGATGGAGAAATAAGACAGGTGGAAAGTGAAGTTAGAGCTAGATGGGTAGAGTATTTTGGTAAGCTCTTGAATGTGAATGAGGTAAGGAGGGAAGTTGAGGTGCTGGAGAGAGAAAGGGGTAGATTGACCCAAGAGGTTGTTGGTGGAATTTCGTTAGAAGAAATAGGTAAAGCTCTGAGGAAAGTAAAGAGGAGTAAGGCGACAGGTTTGGATGGGATAAGTGGTGAGATGTTAGTGGAAGGGGGGGTAAGTGTAGTAAATTGGTTAATGAGGTTATTTAATTTATGTTGGGTAATGGGGAAGGTGCCTCAAGATTGGCAAGATGCTATAGTTCCTTTATTTAAGGGAAAGGGGATAAATTTGAGTGTGGGAGCTATAGGGGTATAAGTTTGCTTAGTATAGTGGGTAAAGTGTATGGTAGAATATTATTGAATAAGATTGGGATTAATGAAATGATTTGTGAAGAACAAGGAGGTTTTAGAGAAGGAAGAGGGTGTATGGATCAGGTTTTTACTTTAAGAATGATTGAAGAAAAAAAGAGAAAAAAAGGGAAGGATGTGTATATGTGTTTTATGGACTTAGAGAAAGCTTATGATAGGGTGGATAGGAATAAACTGTGGGAGGTTTTGAGGGAGTATGAAATTGAGGAGAAAGTAATTGAGGGCATTAGATCACTTTATAGGAATAGTAGAGCGTGTGTGAGAAT
>SEYY01010561.1:0-13347 GCA_009176605.1 Armadillidium nasatum
ACCCTCAACTCATATAATAAAAAGCTTTCAATGTTACTGAGAGAGTGTTTTATTTAAAGATCTAACCCTTATCTATCATTATTTTGAACAAGAGGAAAATCGATCGATCCACTTTTTTTTAATTGTGGGTTGATAACCCCTTAGATTTTTCTGACTTTTTTAACTAAGTCCCTCATAAAAAATATAATATTCAACATTTTCCTTCGCTTGTTGTTTTAAACCAATCAGAAGATTTGTAGCTTGTAAACAAAACACTAACCAATCCCGTGCGACTTCTGATTGTCCCAGTATTCTATCTTGAACATGTATAAAATTATAAATTGTTTTTTTTGGTCAAATTTTGATTTATTTATGAGTTGCCCAAAGATAACCGCATTAATCTGGTCTATAAAACTACGTATAAATATCTTCCTCTAACTATCTCTAGTTCATTAAAAAAAGTTTGAAAGAAATTGATCGAGCAGTTTTTTTTTAGCAAATATTTTACTCCAAAAAAAGTAAAAGGGAGAGACAAGCCCCAAAAGATCAAATTACAATGGAATTTTAAACAAGTTTGCGTGGTCATATCTCGAAAACCATTTGGAATTAGGAAAAACTAATTACATATTTGTAATCAGCTTATTATTCTCTACAAAACTGTAAGAAAAAAATTTTAAAATTAAATTTTTTTTTTTTATAAGTGCAGGGTGTCAATTTTTAAATGTCCAAATGACCTTGAAATTGCAAAGACTTTTAAAGGGGAACTATAAGGAATTTTTAAAATCTGATTTCAGATTTGAAATCAGTAGAGAATGTACTATAAAACCCCTGAAAAAAAAAAAAAATTTTTTTTTTTAAATTTTACCCCCCCCCCCAAGTGGGGGGTCTTTGAGTTGAGGGTCCCCTTAACGCCGCTGAACCTCAGGCGCAGTTCCTTTTTTTTTTTTTTTTCAAAAAAATTTAAAGCATACAAGAATAGCACTCCAATAGCTACATTAGAGACTGAGAAGGTGGCGAAAAGGAACGAACCAAAGGGCTAGGAAGTGAAACGAAATTCTAGATTCTAGACCATACTGTCACTCCCCGGAGTATGCCTAATAAAGGGTACTTGCAATCGCTTTGGAGGGCGATACGTTCTCCCCTACACACACACACACACACACATATATATATATATATATATATATATATATATATATATATAATATATATATATATATATTATATATATGGTTACCATCTTAATATGTAATACTAAAAAAAAAAAAAAAAAAAAAATTAAAATAAAAATAAAATATTTAAGAAAACAAACCAAATGGTAAGAAGTAAATGGCCTGAAAATAAATTGAAAAACAATTTTTGCATTTGAAAAAATAAACTTTTAGTGAAAAACAACATATAATGTTCGGGAAACAAAATTATTGCGAAACGGCGTTTCAAAATATTACGTAATATTAATAAAAAAAATTACACAATTTAATTAAGCTAAAGGGACGAAAAAAATCTGGTATCGGTATCGGCCATTTTTAGCCGATACTGATACCGATACCTGAGCGTCCGATACCGATGCCGATACCAAAAAATGTGCCGATACCGATACCGATACTTCACTCCATCCCTAATATATATATATATATATATATATATATATATATATATATATATATATATATATATATATATATATATATATATATATATATAATATTTAATGCTAATTTTTATTCGCACTAATATATTTATCTAAATATTCTTTTTCCCTAACAATCACTTTTTTTTATTATTATTATTATTATTTAAAAACACAACAGTCTAAATCAACTTTATTGATGACATTATTTGCTCTTATCAATTTGACAGATCCTAGCTTTCGTGGAATATTTTCATTCCACCTCTTTCAGGGTATGTCAAGAAGAGAGTTGTTTTGTTGACTAAATTTCTTAATTATGAGTTCTGATTTGGTTGGTTGTTTAATTCGTTCTCTCCCGCCCATTCTTCCAAGGTATGTTTAATGTTGTCACAAGATGAGGACTGCTTTAAATAGTTGTTTGTGATATTGTCTATTTTATAGTTTCCAATGTCATGATTGAAATTTTTACTGTTTTTTATTGCGAATGCTTCGTAAAACTTTAGGAAATTATGATTGTTAATATGTTTTAGTGTTTTAAAGTTATCTATTTTAATCATATGTCCTTCTTTATTTTACTTATTACCATATTTAGATATACTAATAAATTGGCATTCACCTACTAATATAAACTTCTCTATGTATAAAAAACCTGCGCACAACCCTAAATATATACACTGGTATTCAAACCATAGTTCCAAAATTAAAAAAGGACTAATTATAACCCTAACTTTAAGAGCACTACGTATATGTAGTCCTTAAAACCTTAATCACGAAATTAAAACTATAGTCAATACTTTCACCAAGTTATCATACCCTCCAAACACTAATTATAGTATTAATAAAGCCAAAAAAATATTTAATAAAAAGGATAATAACTCAGACACAAAAAACAATAAGTTTAATAATTACAATGAAACATTAATACTAAATTCAGATGTAAATTTAAAATTTGAGAACATTAATATTGTAACTAAATATAGCAACACCCTGGGTAAATTATTCAAACCAAAAATAGACGACAAATCGCAATCCGCCAATCTATGGAATTCCATGTAACTCTTGCAACGAAGTTTACATTGGGGAGACCACAGACATCAATCGACGTAGATATCAACATTCATATGATCTTCGCACTTATAACCAGCAATCACCATTAATATCCCACCTGCATAAAGAAGGACATATGATTAAAATAGATAACTTTAAAACACTAAAATATATTAACAATCATAATTTCCGAAAGTTTTACGAAGCATTCGCAATAAAAAACAGTAAAAATTTCAATCGAGACATTGGAAACTATAAAATAGACAATATCACAAACAACTATTTAAAGACGTCCTCATCTTGTGACAACATCAAACATACCTTGGAAGAATGGGCGGGAAAGAACGAATTAAACAACCAACCAAACCAGAACTCATAATTAAGAAATTTAGTCAACAAAACAACTCTCTTCTTGACATACCCTGAAAGAGGTGGAATGAAAATATTCCACGAAAGCTAGGATCTGTCAAATTGATAGGAGCAAATAATGTTATCAATAAAGTTGATTTAGACTGTTGTGTTTTTAAATAATAATAATAATAATAAAAAAAGAGTGATTGTTAGGGGAATATATATATATATATATATATATATATATATATATATATATATATATATATATATATATATATATATATATATATATATATATATATATATATATATATATTAATATATATATATATATATATATATATTATATATATATATATATATATATATATATATATATATATATAATATATATATATATATATATATATATATATATATATATATATATATATATATATATATATATATATATATATATATATATATATTTTTTTTTTTTTATTTTTTTTTTTTAAGTTATCACCATCACTCACGGGCAGAGCCCTATTCGAGGAGTGTGGTTCTTAGCCAGGGAAACTGAGTTATATGTTATTTCTGACCAAGATGATAAGTTACACAGATCATTTGGGTTTTTGGATAGGAAAACCCTGCTCCGGTACAGCCCAATCAAGTTTATTTTTTCCACCGGTGGGCGTGGTTTCAAATCCTTGATAGGCGACCTTCTCTGTAGGAGCAATTTAGAGAGAATATGATATTGTATGTGTTGAAAAAGCGTAGAATGTTGTAAGTGTTTGATATGTTTTTAAGCGATATGTGAGTATTGAGATTAGCGTAATAATACACCTTGCCGTAAACTGTAATTAATTAATTAACAACAGAAAATCTCCTACAACTAAAAAATTGTTAAGTCCGTTCAGGTAACTGGGGCGGAGGTTCGAGCCTCGATTTGCAGACTTTACAGTACACAGAGAACGAGGTTCGAATCTCGTTCCCCAAAG
Source organism: Armadillidium nasatum (assembly GCA_009176605.1). NCBI lineage: Eukaryota > Metazoa > Arthropoda > Malacostraca > Isopoda > Armadillidiidae > Armadillidium > Armadillidium nasatum. The sequence goes on from SEYY01010561.1 coordinate 3,991, forward strand.
CCAGAGAAAAACTGACTTTACCCACTGAGATACCGTGGGTATATATATATATATATATATATATATATATATATATATATATATATATATATATATATATATATATATTATTTTATATATATAATTTTTTTTTAATTGATCGTCGATGTAGAACCCCTACTACTAATTATATTGCCCTAAGTCTGATTGTACGTCAATTGGATACACAATTCACATATTTAATTGGAAACACAACTAACAAAGAAAGAGCTCATCAACACAGATCCAAGTCAAGCAAGATCTATGAACACTACAAAATTAAAGTCGGAAAAATAACCCTTCAAAAAAATTATCTACTTATTTTAAAGTTCTGTATTTTTCAAAAGAAACTCCAAAGAACGAAAACTGCAGAATCTTTTATTATCGTCAAAACCTATAACTCAGTCATGAACAACATTTAACGTAATATCTCTTAGTTTTGAAGTTGGGTACAGAAATAGCCGAATAAGAGAATGTTTGCTTTTGTAACTGCGGTAGAGGTTGTGAGGTGTAACGTAAGAGAAGTTAATGGGTGGAAATGAGGTCAAAGGTGTGTCATTTCAAAAGAAATCAATTTAAAGCTTCCTCATATTTCTTCACCTGACACTTCCATCGTTTATATACGATGTTGCCAGCACAGTAGCTGTTAGCTGTTAAATTACACACACACACACGCACACGCACACGCACACGCACACGCACACGCACACGCACACGCACACGCACATATATATATATATATATATATATATATATATAATATATATATATATATATATATATATATATATATATATATATATATATATATATATATATATTAGAGGTGGACCGGATAGTAATTTTTTACTATCCGCGATGCGGATGCGGTTGCGGATATTCAATTGCGGATATCCGCAGATGCGGATGCGGATGCGGATAGTTTAATTTTTTAAGAGTTTTTGCCATAGATTCTTGGAATTTTAAATATAATATCCAGAATCTATGTTACCAGGGTGTGGGACGGGGACCCAACTCTTGAACACCCCACCAACCTCTTTCCCCAACCTCCACCCAGTTGGAAAAAGGTTATATATATATATATATATATATATATATATATATATATATATATATATATATATATATATATATATATATATATATATATATATATATATATATATATATATATATATATATATATATATATAGCCAGTAATTCAGTATTACCTTCACACTTCACAGTTTCACATATTCCATTTGAAGTTAATAATTGGTAAGTTATTTTTTAGAAATAAAAGCTTTTGGGCTCTTTCAGGTGAAAGTTTGGTTCGCTTTTCGTCGTAAACTGAAAAGACGCTCACTAGCAACACTAGTTGAAGGACATGCTAAATAAGTCCTTGCCAGCTCAGCAAGAAAAGGGAAACTTTTGCAATTATCTCTCCACCAAACCAGTTGGTCTTTATCTGCCTCCAAACATGGGAGTTTTAGATAATTTTCAATAATCGATATTGTATCCTTTGACACTTCTGACTGTGATTCTTCATTGCTGCTGGAAGCTAGAAGATCTTTCATTGATTTAGCAATGCTTAAGCTAACAGATTTTATTTCTTTTGTATCTGACAGCTTTTGCTTTTTCTTGAAAGGCGTTATTTTAGCTGTTTCTATCATCTCATCGCATAAGCATCCTAATTTGATTTTAACATTCTGAGAAACAAGTGGTTTAAAAAATTTTGTTTTGTAGCTCTAAAAAGGTTGCAATTGTATAAGCATCATCATTTTCCAGGTTTTCAAATCTGTCGTTCATCTCCTTCATTAATGTTTCAGTCATCCTTGAAACTCCCTTAGACTTAATAACATTTGTTAACACAACTTTCAATGTTGAAACAAGTGGTATCACATCTGACAAACATGATTCAGCTGAACTTATAGTCTTTGTTAATTCTTCAAAAGACTTAAGGATATTAATACAATTATTTAAAATGTCATTTTTGTCAGCTGTTAGAGGCTTTATTTTTGTGCTGCTTGAAGCATAAAGGCAAATGGCCTCATTAATTTCGCTCATCCTCTCAAGCATATGCAAACTACTATTCCAGCGTGTTTGAATATCTTGCATGACAGAAAGTGGACGAACATTTAATCTTGTTTGTATTTTCTTCAGCTCATTTTGGGCTACAACGGAGTGATTGAAATGCGTAGCAATTAACCTACATTTGGTTATTAAATCGGATACACATTTTTGACTCATAATGGAATTTTTAACTACTATCTGAGTTTGGTGTGCAAAGCAATCTACATTTTTCACTCTTGCCAGAGAAAGTGCTTTTTTTATATTTGTGCCCGAATCCCTGACTACGCAGTGCACTTCATTTAATGAAATCTTCCATTTTGTCAGCATCTTTTCAAATACAGTTTCAAGATAGTCCGCCTGTATGGCGCTCAGAAAGAGGTTCTGCATTCAATACAAAGTTTTGCCTTTGAAAGTTTTTATCGATTGCATGATACGTAATTTTTTACTATCCGCGTATGCGGATGCGGTTGCGGATATCCAATTGCGGATATCCGCGGATGCGGATATTGGAAAAATGATGCGGATATCCGCAGTTGCGGATGCGGATGCGGATATCCGGTCCACCTCTAATATATATAATATAATATATATATATATATATATATATATATATATATATATATATATATATATATATATATATATATATATATATGAAACTCTTAAAGTCTGCCATACCGCTGGACTTTGAACATTGGCCTCTTGGATCTAAAGCAAGAGTGTTATCCCCTGCGCAAAGGAGACACAAAAATGAAATCACGCTGGGAAGTCTTATGAAATACTAATATCTTATGAGATTAACAGGCTGATCTCATTTTTGTACAGTTTCGGCGCAGGGTATAGTACTCTTGCTTTAGATCCAAGTGGCCAGAGTTCGAATCCCGGCAGTAAAGAGTTTCAATATTATTTCGAACCACGAGTTGAGTTAGTGGTTCTAAAAGGATAATATGATATATATATATATATATATATATATATATATTATATATATATATATATATATATATATATATATATATATATATATATATATATATATATATATAAGTGTGAATGTAGTACAATGGTAGGAGTTCATCGAACTCGTTTTAAGTTTTCTTTAGTTTAGTTAATTAACTAAAATCAAATGACACCACCACTTCCTCCTCCTCCTCCTCCTCCTCCTCTTGCTACTCTTAACGCTTAAATTCATTCAGTGTCGTCCTTGAATTCGTTACAAAATATAGGAAGGTGTTCCTTACATGTGCGCTTACAACAAGTTTCCAACGTATAATCAATCGTTTTCATGTAAGCTAAAGGCTACTTACAAAGGGGTCATGCCTAAGGGAAATGTCGGTATTTTAATAGCGATCTTCATTTAGTAAAGAAATAAATTTTTAACCTCGTTCGAGTGTATTAAATTATGCTAATTTTATGCTTAAGCAACCTTCTTTATATATATATATATAATATATATATATATATATATATATATATATATATATATATATATATATATATATATATATATATATATATATATATATATATATATATATATATATATATATATATAATTAATAAATTAAAACTGATCTGCAGAATTTAAAGTCATTGCAAATAAGATAAATAATTTTAATATTAATTCAAAATTTACTCAATTTTAAAAAGAAAAACTTACTAGATTGTAAAGTTAAAATTAGGAAAATGATATTAATAATTTTAACTGAAAAGGTTCCAAGCATGTCCTAAATTAATAATAATAATAATAATAATAATAATAATAATAATAATAATAATAATAATAATAAAAATGAAAATAATATTAGTAATAATATTAATATATTTATAATAATAATAATGATAAATAATAATAATTAAATAAAAAAAAATAAAAAAAAAAAAATAAAAATTAAAAAAAAAAAAAATAAAAAAATAATAATTATTTAAATAAGTAATAAATATAAATTTATAATAATATATATATATATATATATATATATATATATATATTATATATATATATATATATATATATATATATATATATATATATATATATATATATATATATATATATATATATATATATATTAATATTTTAATTGAATTTTTCTTTTCTTTCTTTTTTTTCGATGAGTGCTCCCCCATATTTTGTTCCAACCCATGTTAGCACGACATGTCCAAATTTTTAGTCAAATTGAATAATATTAATACTCGTAAACTTGCCTTTAAAATTTATATCTTTTTCCATTTTTTTGCTAATTCAGATTTATCTCATATAAAAAGAAACTGATATAGTTTAAATTGATAATACTCATAAAATTTTAATTTGTCAATACCGTTTAACGGAAAGCATTTTCACAGACTGTAGAAATAGCTTGAGAAGTATAATAAATAATAAGAAACAGGTTCAAACTGATTAATACAATAAACAAGATTCTTTTTTGAATGTGAAATTGTGGCTTCTAAAATTTCAAAGTTAACTTGATAAATAATTTGTTTACGATATTTTAGAAAGTTTAATGTTTATAATGTCGATTCGAAAGAAAATATTTCATGTTATTCATATGAAGGAAAAAATAAGTGGAAGTAATCTTCTATCAAAAGGAGACTGTTTAAAAGATTTATTTTACAATATGAGTATGACCAAAAAAATCTTGATGAGAAAGTTCAGGCCTTGTAATTGATGAGTTCATCATATTTTGACGGAAAGCCAGAATTCCTATGCGAAAAAGACACAAATGCAAAAAAAAAAACAATTGATAAGTACATGAGGAGTGTAGTCAATTACTAAAAAACTAAAATAAAGATAGTGAACATTTTAAAGGGAAAGAGAAAACTTTTGTTGAAAGTTTAGATGTAATTGATATTGCTCATCTTTTACACTACTAATGATAAATATTAATGAAGACAAGCAATTTCTACTAAACCAAAGAGAAAAAGGACGACCAGGTTCAGTGTTAGGAATTGATTTGAAACATACTAATAAAGACAATCTGATCGTCAAAAGCGGGAATAAGAACGAAGACAAAAGATTTCTGAATTACCGTCAATATCATCCGGTAAGATTTAACTGTTTTTACTATAATATTTTGCAACAAAATATTACATATAATTGAAGTTTTCAAAAACTCAGGTTTTTACAGATTTCTCATCCTTCGCAAGTTCCAGTCATAATTGGATAACATATGAAGAGCAACTAAGGTCATCGTTCCTTCGCAGAGAAAAAGAGCCCAAACAAATTTTTCTATCTCCTCGATTGACGGCAACTTTAGACAAATTCAAAATAAGTTAGAGATGCAGTTCATTTATTGTCATGTTTTGCTGTCTTCCTTAGATTTTTTTTAATGAGTTATTAATTGTACTTCTATTCGGAAAATGAGAGGAAAGTTTCGTAAGTCGTATAGTGAAAAGATTAAGAGAGACAAGTTTAATAAATGCAAGTGTTGTAACAATTTACTGGGACACAATATCGTTTTCTGATATTGAAATATCATGTGATAGATTAACAATCATTGAAACAGCTCCGGACACAAAACAGTTCCGAATTTACCCGAAGGAACAGGAAAAGAAATAGAAGAAAATGTTTATGAAACATTAGAGAATTGGGCATTGGGCCTTTAATGGTTTTCGAAACGACACCATCAAATACCGGAGGACTAAAAAGTGCCTGTTCTTAATTAGAAAAGGAAATTGAGCACAATATTTTATTTTTGAGTTGTCGGCATCATATATTAGAAAAGAACTTGGGATAAAGTTTTCCTAAATGTAAAATAATTTCATGATCAGACATTCCTCTGTTTAAAAGATTTAGTTCCCGGTACTATTAGGACTGATGTAAAATTTATATTTAAAGATAAAGTACATGTAGCATTTGCGCATTCGGCATTGTTAACGTTATTAACTAGAGGTGATTATAAAGAGTTTCTAGAGCTAGTAATTTTATTCTTAATTCCACTAGAGTAAATAAAATTTAGGAAGCCGGAGGCATACCACTTAGCAAAATGGATGGCTAAGGCCATTTATTGCTTAAAAATTTACTTATTTAGAAATGAATTTCATCTAACTAGTAATGAAGAATCATCACTGTTGCAGCTAAACATATTTACAGTAAAATGTTATGCAATGTATTGGTCCCAATGTTCAAATGCTGATCAAGCATCTTTAAATAACATAAAATTTTTGAAGGGCTTACGCAACTTTAAAAATACTGATAAAGTATTGCTGATGCTGGCATCCTTAAATGAGGATGTGCATGATTTGCCTTATTTGATAACAGCATCAAAATGAAGACAGAATGAAAATGGATGCTAAAATTATTGCGTTAGAGAACGATGAAAGCGAAGGAAACTATGAAGAAATATCAAGGAAATTAATTTTATGAAAAGATGATGTTGATAAATTTTTGGATGATTATAATAATATTATAATAATAAAATTGCTAAATAAGAATTCATTCACTAAGTTTCTTTAAAAGATTCAACATCTCTACCTAATTTTTGAAAAAAAAATATCCACAAGAACGGAATAATTTAGATGATTATGTGAAAGGGAAGAAAATAATAGAAATATAATATATATATATATATATATATTATATATATATATATATATATATATATATATATATATATATATATATATATATATATATATATATATATAATAAGAACTATAGCTTTCATCTATAGTTCTTATGATCCAGCTGGTGAACTCGTCTACCAATTTTCTACCAAGAACAATCTTGAGCAGTTAATGCATCCCCTACCCGCATCCTTGACCGCCTTGGTGATAAACCCAACATATTTGATCTTTTCCTAGCTTTTTATACTTCTCCTTACACTGTTAAACTCTTCCCTCCTTATCTTCTTATCTCTGGATTTTTTCCTGTCTCTTCAAGTCTTCTGCAAGAACGGCCCCCACCTTCACCAAGGAGACGTTTCTGGCATTTCGGTGCCACTAACTGGTCTGACTTACGGTTGTACGTTTCTGATTTTCCATGGAATGATTACTGTTTCCGTGGGGAGGGGGTCCCTCGGAATGTGCAGAGCGCATAACCGAGGTGATTCTCTCTGCTATGAATGAGTACACTCCATATTCTTTCCCTTCCACCAAACATAACAAACCTTGGTTTAACTCTGCTTGTTATCGTGCTATCCGCCGCAGGGATGCTGCCTTCAGGGAATACCGTCGTCTTCAAACTCCAGAAACTCACACAACTTGTATTTCATCCCTGAATCGTGCAAAATCTACCCTTCGTAACTCTAAAACTCTTTCCTCAGTAAAAAATGCAATAATTTTTATGGTTCTTCTTCTTCACTTTCGCCCTTTGTAGAATTTTTCAAAACTGCTAACTCTAACTTTGCTTCTTCCTCTTTCCGTCCTCTAGTATCTTCTGACGGTTCAACTGCCGTTTTACCTTCATCTACCTTCTAAAATATTTGCCTCTAATTCAACCTAAGATGATTCCGGAACTGTTACTACTTTTTCACCCCCTCCAACTTTATGACTAAAATTGTAATTTCTTCTAAAGACGTCATTTCTGTTCCCTCTGAGCTTAACCCTAAGAAGGCGTACGGTACTAATGGTATCCCATCTGTGGTTCTCAAAACTTGTGCTTCCGAGCTTCACTCTGCCATGGTAAACCATTTCGTCTATATCTTTCTACTTCAACCTTCCCTTCTTGCTGTAAACGTGCGATCATTCAGCCTGTACCGAAAAAGGGGGACCGACCCCAACCCTCTAACTAAACTCCGTTTTAAACTCCGTTCTTTCTAAAGTTTTTGAATCTATCCTTAACAGGAAGATTTGGAAAATCTCAGTTCTTCTAATCTTATCTCTGATCGCCAGTATGGCTTTCATAAGAAACGCTCTATTGGTGATCTTCTTTCCCTTCTTTCTGACTATTGATCCACCGCTCTTAGGTATTTCGGTGAAACTTTTGCTGTCGCGCTGGACATTTTGAAAGCTTTCGATAGAGTCTGTCACAAAGCTTTGATTTTCAAGCTTCTCTCTTTCGGAATCTATCCCTATATCTGTGGCCTTCTCTCCGATTTTCTTTCTGGTCGTTCTATATCAGCTGTTATAGACGGCCACCGTTCATCCAATAAATCTATTAATAGTGTTCTTCAAGGATCTGTCTTATCCCAACACTTCTTTTACTTTTCATTAATGACTTCTTTCCATTACTATCTACTTCAATGCCGATGAATACACTTTTTATTACTCTTTTCATTTTGAAAGGAGCCCCTCCCAACGCAAGAAGGGTGACCTAGGAGCAGCTAACCTCTAATCTATCTCGCATTTCAAATTTAGTCTAAGAAAACATGTTCATTTTAAATGCCTCAAAAACACAACTCCTCCATCTTTTTACTCAACAAAATCTTCCACACGACTATCGTATCTTCGAAAACACACAATTCAAATCTTCATCTCTCCTTAATATTCTTGGTATTTTTTTATCTCGTGATCTACTTGGAAAGATCACATTGAATAAAGAATTAAGAAAAGATAATTTAATTCTTCCTTTTCACAAAATATTCAAATGTATTAAAATAATAGAAATGTTTAAAATATGCTTTTTCAAATTCATCGTCATAGTCTAAAAATTCTTGATCATCCCATTATATATATATATAATATTATATTATATATATATATATATATATATATATATATATATATATATATATAATATATATATATATATATATATATATATATATATATATATATATATATATATATATATATATATATATATATATATATATATTATATATATATATATATATATATATATATATATATATATATATATATATATATATATATATATATATATATATATATATATATATATATATATATATATATATATATATATATATATATATATTATTAATATATATATTATATATTTTATATATATTTATATATATATATATATATATTGTGCTTTGCAAGCAAAATAATATTGAAAGCTTCCTATACTTAAATCGTTCTCTAAATAAAAAATAAATTTTAAATTAAAGTATAAATAACGTATAAAAATAAAACATAAATTAACTAAAACAACAGATTATCTAATAGATTTATTCTGAGGTTTCGTTTTAAGGAAATTTTAACTAGTTTTATTAAAAAAAAATTTATAAAAAGATTAAATTGAATTTGTAGTCAAAAATTAAAGTGCTTATGAACCTCGTATTTATTATCACCTGTGTATTTTTTAAAAGTTCTATTTTGCAGAAAAAGAAAATAAAAACATTGGAGGGGAATTAATTGAACTGTGATTGGCTGAACCT
>SEYY01010563.1:0-2500 GCA_009176605.1 Armadillidium nasatum
TGTTTCTCTTTGTGACTTTCTAAATTCTATCTCTCCTTCAAAACACATTTCTGCATTACTGGCCAGTTCTACAATTCTTTCTATGTTAATGCCTGGTTCTGACATAGCAGTATATTTTACTTTGGCTGCGTGTTCTGGCTTTAAGGCATCTAAAATTTTAATTTTCTTCATTTCCTTAAACATATAGTTTTTTGTATCCATACCGGCCAATCTAGCCAATTGATTCAAACGCATTGAGTAGTTGTTAATATTTTCATCTTCTCTTCTTGTTGCTGTCCAGTATCTTTCCATTAATTTATCTTTATTTGCTGAAGCTCTTTGTCCAATAACTCTAAGTTCTTCTTTTACTTGATAGTAAGGCAATCTTCCCCCATCGATACTGTTAAATGCATCTAGCATGTCTCCTTCCAGAAATTTAGGCATAACCCTGCTCCATGTATCAGCTACATCTGGATAAGTGTGTTCACAGTATATTTCAAAATCCATTAAAAATTTCTCAAAATCGTGACCTTGTTCCATACAAAACTTCAATGGTGGTGGTATTACACTTCTCCGGTAATATAATTGGTTATGCATAAATGGATCTGGTGGTGGGGTGTATTGTTGTCCTGGTGTATACTGGTAACTAGCCCCCATTCTGCTTCTTGTATCTGGTGGATTTGTTTCTGTGTTTCTGTCATTTCTTTCTTGCCTTTGAACTGGTGTTGATTGTTGTTGTTGTCGTGCTGATCTTTGCTGTTGTTGTGTTGACGTTTGTTGTTGTCCTTGTTCCTCTTCATTATTGTTTGAAAACAAATCATCCGGTATGAGTATGCTATATGCCATCGTATTCTTGTATTCTTGTCAAATTTTCAGAGTCTTTTTCTTTTCTTAGCACCAGATATGTGAGGTGTCTATCCTGGTCTAACGGCACCAAAAAGTTATGTCGTAGCTTATAGTAGATATTACGACACAATTGAGCTTTATTCGTATAGTGGAATATTACTTATTCGAAAGTTGCGTTGTGTTTACTGATTTTCTATTTTATCTTTTTCAGATTTTCTTATTTCCCGATGATGTTTACTAAATATATTCCAGAACGAGAACTATTAGCCTTATTAACACCCTAAAAGACCTTAATTAAACCTTTATACTTTGTTTTATTAATTAAAATAGTCTGTATATTATTTCTTTTATCCTTATTACTTTATCTTTGTTTTATTAATCGTTCAGTAATAACTCTCAACACTTCGTAATTTAATCTCTATTCCTTATGTGTCTTTTATGATTCTAAACACTTGAAAGACTTGGCAACGTCAAAGCATCAACCGATATACATGCAAAACTTAATCAACACCCTACAATACTATTCATAAAATACTCAAGAAATGTTTTCTCAATTATAGGATTTGTTAATTTAATTTAAATTATTGAGTAGAACTGGAAATTTATTCATTTATATTGAAGGATAAATTCTAAATATTTCAATGATGTTTACGGTATGCACTAATTATAATATCAAAAATGTCCAACGTGATTTACTATTATTAAAGGAAAAGACTAAAAGTATTCAAAAGATATGTTATAAACTAGTCAAAACTATTTAAAGTGTTTCCGCTATTTACGAATGTCAAGAATTATTTCAATCAATTTCACGTGCAAACCAATCAATATATTCACAATGCTTAACGTTGCTTATGATTACTGTAAGGAAACTCGAAGGATATTTCAAAAAGGATTACAATGCAAACCAATTAAAATTATTTAAAATGTTTCACGTGATGAATCAATCTCCAAAAATCGCAAATTTATTTTATAAATGTTCATACAAAAATTGAATAAAAGCTTCAATTTGCTTAACGTATTTACGAATACAACGGAACAATGTCAAATATTTATTCTAAGTTATTGTAGTCGCTAACAAGTTCAATTGGTTCCCGTAAATTCCAAAACAATTAAATTATATTGAGTAAACTATTTTACAAAAAATTCAGTTATTTAAATCGCTACTAATTTAACTTCAACAAGCAAAGGCAAATCCCAAACACAACCACCTTAAGTTGCGGTAAATACCGAAAATAACTCAAGTCGTAACCTATTGATCAAATAAATTAAGTTCAAAACCTAAGATTATTTTCTATTATGCAAGAGAATTCAATTAACAACTCTCTAACGGACGTATTTTTCAAAATAACTCACGATGTCAAAATATTCTCAATTTAAAATTGTTACTAAATATACAAAAGGTTCAAGATAAACAATACCAAAACTCCAGTCTTATTTCAACATTCAGATAAAATATTTTAATTCGATGTTATACACTACTATAATTACAAACTATTATTTCAATCAATAAAATATCTTTCTATTTATTTCATAAATTTATAATATATACTATCAAGTTTATTATTCAAAGCGAAGTGCAAATAAGGCTAATTTATTTCAATTTTGTTTCAAGTAATTATGTTTCTTAACATCAATCAATATTCTTATAGTTAGCTTTATTTAACTGGACTTGTCA
>SEYY01010563.1:25000-27500 GCA_009176605.1 Armadillidium nasatum
ACGTACCACAACTCTCACTCAGCCTTCACCAGCAGCATCCATCCGGGTCACTCGACACCATATCTCTCTCGCACACCACACACGCCACACTTCCACACACATACCTCTTCATTATTTTTTTATCACTCTTACCTATCACCTTACCCTCTTCAACTCACTCACTACACTAGGCTCACACCCACACACTCTGCCCTCGCCTTCTCATTTTTTTCAATAAATCGCCAACGGTCCTTAACAACAGTAACTTAAACGTTATAACCGAATTTGTAGGGGAGGTAGATTAAGAGTGAATGGTGTGAGACATAGATAATACCAATTTGATTACATAGTAAGTGAGGCGTGAAGTACTGGGCATCGTAGGGGGCTTGAAACGAAGTGGCGAGTGGATTGTGTGTGAGAAACGCATTTATTGAGGACTGGGGGGCGGGCGCCGCGGATGCGGGGGGGAGCGGCGGGGGGGGGGGGGGGGGGGGGGGCGGGGGGGGGGGGGGGGGGCGGGGGGGGGGGGGTGGGGGGTGGGGGGGGGCGGGGGGGGGGGTGGGGGTGGGGGGGGGTTGGGTGGTGGTGGGTTTTGGGGGTGGGGTGGGGTGGTGTTTGGCGCGTGTGCGTTGTGTCTGTTGGGGGCGCGGGCTCTGTTCTGGCACGCCCATTTTGTCTGCCGCGCTCGCCAGGCGCTTTTGCTGTGGCGGGGGGCGATCGCGTGTGCGCGGTCGCGGTGGGGTGTGGGGGGTGGGGGGGGGGGTGGCTGGCGGGCGGGGCCTGCGGGGGCGGGGTGTGGGTGTGCTGTGCGTGGGTTGTGCGGGTGGCGTTCCGGTTGGTGTTTTTGCCCGCTGGTTGCCCCGGTTGGTCGTGGGGGCGCTCCGTTGTTCTCGCAGGGGGGTTGCCTCGCCCCTTCCTATACTCTCGGTCTGTGGGCGGACGTAGTGTTGATTTTTGGATGTGAGTCGATAATTCCTGGTCGATGAGGAATAAGCGGCATGTGGACTTGTTTTTGGCGTAGATATTTCATTCTGTATAGTTGTCCCAGCTCGGGAAGCCGCAGAGTTGAACTCCCGCGGACGGCGTGCCGATCGTTCTGTGTACTACAGTGAGAGAATCTGGCAAGCACTGTTTAGGTGTGAATGCCTGAAACGTGTCTTTTTAAGAAAGCCTTTACTTGGACATTGTCTGTCTTGATCAGAGCTTGAAGATTATTTCGCACGGAAATTTCTATTCTCGTTCTGTTTAGGCGATCAAAGTCGTGTCCATCCTATGGTAGTATATGATGGTATGATTTAGTATAGGTATAATATATTATATATACTGACACTGATATATGATGATAGGTGGTATATGTTCAGTGCCGGAGAGTATAGTAGTGGTATTATTTAGCTATCGTATATAGAGCAGTGGCGCGTCGTGTAAGACTTGGCAGGGAGGGGCTTGCCGAAGTTTATTGATATAAGTATAATATGTAAGTATGAATGATACTGAGGTTATATATTTATATATTATATATAGTATATATAGGTATAGTAGTAGGGTATATAGCTAATTATATATAGGTAGATAAAGTAATATATACTGATAGTGATTATATGGAGGTGATAGTATGGTGATGATATGATAGGTGAGAGTGTATAGGTATAGACGTATTGGATAGGTGGGAGTTATAAGTGAGAGTATTGTATAGTATAGTGAGTGGATATATGTTAGTATATATGGAGGTAGTATATATAGGTATAGGGGTATAGTGAAACTATATCATATAATATATATAGCTTGTATAGTAATATAATATATAGTATCATATATATATATGTGGTGTGTCGTGTAGTAGTTAAAATGGTTGTCAAAAATTTAGTATGATGTAGCCGTAAGGTATTGCTATATATATAGTATATGAGGGTGAAGGTTGTGGGGGAGGGGTGTTGGGGAGGGTGGCGTAAGTAGAGTTGTGTGGTTGTGAGGTATGTATTTATGAATGGGATTGGTGGTGGGTGTGGGAGTGGGGTAGGCGGGGTGGGGGGGGGGGGTTTTAAAGTAGATAGGGTAGTATTTATATAATATCGTGCGCATATATATATATATAGTATGTGTATTTCACATTTATAGATAATATATATATATAGGTATATTATATGGTATGTATATATAGTATATATATATATATATATATATAGTATATATATATATATATACTAATAAGATTCGATAGTATGATAGCTATCTGTGCGACTTCTGCGGCGTGGGATGAAACGCTCGCCCACGCCCAACACCACAGCTCGTCACAAAGCGGTGGCGGTCCAAAAGCACGTACCCCACACGTCCTATATGTGATGTCTCTGAAATTGCTTATATTCCTGTATTTAATGAACGAGTAAGAATTGTTCTCGAATTTTAGATGAGGGCAGTGTCGAAAAGTTTGTCAAATTATTTTTTCCATTGAAATCTGTGTATTTTAATCAAGACATTTTGGCTCTGCTTGCTATTGAAACATGTAATTACATTCCTTCTCGTC
>SEYY01010564.1:0-5000 GCA_009176605.1 Armadillidium nasatum
CATCCTCCAAAGAGTACTCGGCATCAAACTACGCTACCTTTTAAAAAATTTATTTATATCCGTTAATTGAAATCTAGAGAGAATCAAAGATTCATCCTATATCAAGAAAGATATTATATATATTATTCATCTTATATTATTATTATTAGTATAAAATTTTATAATATATATAATATATATATATATATATATATATATATATATATATATATATATATATATATATATATATATATATATATATATATATATATATATATATATATATATATATATATATATATAATATATATATATATATATATATATATATATATATATATATATATATATATATATATATATATATATATATATATATATATATTATATATTATATATATATATATATATATATATATATATATATATATATATATATATATATATTATATATTATTATAATTATATTATATATTATTATTATTATTATATATTATTATTATATTATTATTATTATTATTATTATTATTATATTATTATAGCCAATATACTAAGTTTACTGATTACTTGTGATTAGCGATTATACCTTTTTAGTATTTTTGTGTTTAAATTGGAATAAAACAGATATGGATAAGTACTTAACGGGAAAAAGAATTGCAAACCGTGAAAGTCGTCAAAGTACAACTCCTGTAATTGAGTGTGATGCTGCTGGTACTTCCCATGAAAAAAGCAGCCAAGATGACATGGAGCACTCATGGCCCTATCTAATCAAGTACTATGGGTCTGTCAAGACCAAGAAGGAGTATACTGAGGGCAATAGAGTCTTGTGCAAGGGAAAGATTGAATGCTCCCAATGTAAAAAAAAAAACCTTGAGCTTTGACTCTAAATCAACACATAGCTTGAAATCGCACTACTTGTTTGCAAGTAACTTTCACCGATACTTTTTATTTGAATTTAATTTCTTTTTAATTTTAAAATTCAACCATTAAATATTTCACATATTTTATTTACATGACTAGTGAATTTAGTTTTGTAACTTTATTTAGAAACATCGTTATTTGCAGAAGGAACTTTGTGCTGCAATTGAAAGAGGGTCAAAGCGGGATCCCAGCTGCTCAACAGACAAGGAGACATCTAGCAAAAAGCGTCAGACCACCATTCTCCAGTCTATGTCTAATAATAATTATATTAAAACAGAAAAGAGCTCTTGAGTTGCTTTACAAGTAAGTGTTTCATTTTAAGCCAAGGATCCATTTAATAAGACACTTGCCAAAGCACAGGCATTGTGGAATGCTCAAAACAGGAAAACTACAACTGCTGCGAGAATCAAGAAGGAATTGGGAACAAAGTTTATAACATCAAGTGTTACTCGCTGAAACTCCCTATACGATTCTATAAAAGACCTGCTTAACCCTTAAACACTAACCTGGGGTATTATATACCCCACACCTCTATTTCACTCTGTCTCTATACGATATTTTTGAGCTACACTTTTGTGGTTCTCAGTACCTTCAAATGGATGTCTGGCCTAATAGGAAAAGGTATTTCAGTGTTGCTAACCCAATTAGTTTTTAAGTTATTTATGTGCAAAGTCATTTTTACCCCTGGTTAGTGATAGGTTAAACAGTTAATATACCTTACTTTAGAAAATGCATACTTCAAATTTGATGACAAATATTATAGACAGATTTCTGGATTAAGTATGGGTTCGCCTTTATCTCCTATTTTTAGTAACATCTGCATGGAGTTAATCGAATATTATTTTATTTTCCCAAAGTTTAACAACATAATATGGTATCGTTATGTAGACGATGTTTTTTCATTAATTCCAAAGGAAACAAATACAAATATAATTTTACAATTTATTAATAATATACACACCAATATCAAATTTACAGTTGAACACGCAAATAACAATAGTATTTCTTTCCTAGACACATTAATCACATGGACTTCAACTACACCTACATTTAAGATATACAGAAAACCAAATACGAATCCGTCATATATACAATGGTTTTCGTTTCATAACATTTCAACAAAAATTGCAGTATTAAGTAATTTATTTTTACGAGCCTTAAAATTAGTTAACCCCATAAACCTTAAAGAAGAATTAAACTATATATAAACACATTTAAAAAATTACAATACCCAAACAATATTATCACAAAAAGTTTTAAAAAAGCACGAAAAAAATACTACAACGCACCGATGGAAAAATTCAATCCCAAAAACATACTTCCAATACCAAACTTACACACACACGAAATAAAAAACAGTATACAAAATGAAATATTCACTGTAAAATCCAATTCAATAACTCTAAAACACATTTTAAAACCAAAAATAAATCAACTTGACAATAATATTGGTGTTTACAAGATCCCATGCAATCAATGCAACAAAATTTACATAGGAGAAACTAATGATATTAAACGACGATTGTACCAACACACACTAGATCTTAAAAACGACAACAAATATTCTTCCCTTACAAACCACAGAAACAACTTTAACCATATACCTAACATACAGAATTCTCAATTAATCAAAACAGTACAGACTACAAACAATAGAAAAATTATTGAATCATTCATTATTAAAAATACACAAAACATTAACTTAATAAAAGGCGAATTCCCTCTTGACAATATCACAAATACAATGTTAAATAAATCAAATAGACTACGCACAACTTTGAAGAACTTACCAATGTTGCCAAAATAAATATCTAAAAGTAGCCATACAAAATTAACATTATACCAAATGATCATTTAGACGAATTGTCCTGAAGAAGTGTCTCGAGTGATGAGCACGAAAGCTCGACAGTAGTCTTAACTAATTTTTTAAAATATTTTAACTCATATAGTGAATAAGTGCCTAATTACTAATTCAAGCTTCAAATAGGGGTATAAAAAGAATAAATATATACATTTACGGTTCTAAATAGTAAATTACAAAATATATATATATATATATATATATATATATATATATATATATATATATATATATATATATATATATATATATATATATATTATATATATATATATATATATAGGTTCACGTTTACTTCATGTGGCGCATTTCAGCATGAGAAAAAAAAGTAAAAAATTTAAGGAAAATGAAAATCATATTAGGGAAAACGTGTTAATAAGTCCAATATTATTGAAGCGTAAAAAGTAAAAAAATTTTTTTTTTTTTTTAAATAGTATATATATATATATATATATATATATATATATATATATATATATATATATATATATATATATATATATATATATATATATATATATATATATATATATATTTATATATGTTCCACGAAATTAGCAATAAAAAGACAGGAAATTTTTCCTCACGCCAGGGTTCGAAACCACTGAGAACAGCGTCGCTGTTACACATTTTACAGGAAAACCCTAACAGAATGCCATGTAGCGCCAGTAGGGTTTCGAAGCACCAGCCTATGAACTTTAATTGGTAAAGAGTTGCTGCAGTGATTCGAAGCAGAAGAGTTTGATAACTGTTCTACTATGCCTATTTTCCAGAGCTGTCCGCGAAGTTTAGTGGTAATCCTTCTGAGCATAGTCTAACGCTTTCGCTGTTTTCAATGGTTTCGAATATTGTCGTGAGGAAAAATTTTCTTGTTATATATATATATATATATATATATATATATATATATATATATATATATATATATATATATATATATATATATATATATATATATATATATATATATATATAGTGACCTAACTATCTCTGTGGTGACCAATGTATGGTCCAGGAGGTCACTACACTTTGTTGTAGCGAAGGGGGATAGATCAGGAGGCTGGGTGTTTCCTAAGTCCCCTTGTGGAATGCCGACTGGTAGGCGTGTGGTAGCCACCACTTCTCTTCAGGCCCGTGGAACGTCTGTAGCCTCAGGTGGAAGGCTACTTCAAAGGAGGAACCACAGTCGAGGGCAAATGAGCTGCCAAACTGGGTTTCCTTTTTGGTAGCAGAGGCGTTGGAACTTCTTCTTCTAAGGGCAGCTTCTTTTGGGCTTCTGCTTGGGACGTCTTCTTCTTGGGCAGCTTGGCTATAGAGGCGGAATCTTCTTCGGCTCCTCGGAATAAAGTGAAAGGTTACTACTAATTCTATACCTTCTGAAAATTATCTCAATAATGAAAAGGTGTAAGAAAAAGTAGTTGGTTTTCCACTTTATTTATTATTCCCAAATTTTAACAAAAATCGTGTACCAAGTTACTATTAATAAAGTTTTATAAATTTACATCGAGATATTATACAAAATATTATATATTTAATTTTGAAAATATTATTTTATAATACATTTAAACATTATATAATAAAATATATTAATATCGACATTTTTAACACAAACATTTTCATTTGTAAATATATTATAATATAACAGAAAATAAGTACATTTTATAATAGTTTCTCATAATAATTTTACATTAATTCAAATTTAGCGGTAAAATAGTTTTGGCGGGAGAATTAGGTCTTAAAGAGTGCTAGAGTGAATTAATATTTTGTTATGTTAATATTTTACAATTTACACTATATTTTATGTTTTATTTTTTTTAATTAATAGTTTATATTTTTATATATTTGTTATAATTACTTTTATCACAAAAAGAACTTGGTATTTATTTATTTACAAGATTTTAACTGTTTTTTCTTATTTAAAATAATATGAATACAATTCACTAGTTAACGCTTTAAAATACTTCTTTTTTTAAAGAAAACGTTTTTGTATATTTGGGTAACTATTTAAAATGACACTATATATATATATATATATATATATATATATATATATATATATATATATATATATATATATATATATATATATATATATATATATATATATATATATATATATATATATATATATATATATATAATATATAATATATATATATATATATTAATATATATATATATATATATATATATATATATATATATATATATATATATATATATATATATATATATA
>SEYY01010565.1:7500-10000 GCA_009176605.1 Armadillidium nasatum
GTGCACTATATATGTATGTATTTTTCTATTTTCTATTTTAATTCTGTCAATATATCTGATTTGCTGTACATGAACTTTGTAATCTTTGTTTTTACTTAATTAAGAATATAAGAAATGCAGTGCTAAATATCACGTGTTTTTATCGTGAAACCTTCCATATATATAGGGTGATTAGTAATTTTCATAAAAAACTGAAAAATGACATATCTTAAAATCCTGATGTGATAAACAAAAGCTGAGTTCATTTTCGTAATCAGGAGCCAAAATTTAGTAAGAATCTGTTTTAAAACCTTTTGCCAGAAAAATCGTGTTGACCAGTGTAATTAAAGAGGCAGCCCCTCCACCCATTGAGCAATTTCGGAATTTCTTCACAACCAACCAAGAATAAAGTTTTCGTCAGTATATTCGATGATATTAGAATTTTGTCATCTTAATTTTATTTTACTTCAAGTTGTCTGCTTTCTCTAATAATAGCTTCGCAAAGGAAGTTAAATAAAACAGTGTCATTACTCAATTTTGTCGAACGCCTCTCTCTGATTACCATCTTCTTCTGATACATCATTCCCTATCCATCATTGTGGCTCAAATAAAATTAATCATTGCTTTCAAACTTTTCCCATCTGTCAACAGAACCTCTAGTTTATTTATCAAGTTGTCATGACTTATTCTCTCGAAATCTTTCAGCAAGTCAATATGAAATCGAAAAGATATTTTTTGATCTCTTTAGCTATCTTTGTTAGCATTCTCAAAACAAATATTGTGCCTTTTGCTTCTTTCATTTTTATTCTTGGCATCACTCTGAGGGTGATCTTCGTTGTTTGACTCAGACACTAACTCTGTGACGTTTATCGCAGTTTACCCTAATTTCCAAGGTCTTTTGCATTCTGCTTGTAATATTGTCTTAACGGCTTACTGAAAATAATTCCACTTGATTTTGATTTTGTGTCCACTTCCATCCTATCCTACTACTTTTCCGATTTTCTTCTTAATCATGGGATTTTCTAGTTCCTTCAAAATTGATGATATTTTTTCTTGTTGGAGTGAACGTTCAAGGTCTCTGGATTTTATCTTCAATTGCGGTTTACTCATCTATCGATTTACATACTTTCTTTTTCCACTGCTTCTAGTTTCGTGCATTATCGTTTTCATTTAAATTTTATGTTCTCTTCAAGCTTGCCTCATAAACCTTTCGTATATACATTTCAAAATATTTTTGTTAATTTTTAATACCTTATCAACGAATGTTCATCCTTACGTCTTTACCTTACTACATTTGTTATACGTAACTTGGTTTAATCTCTTACGTAATTTTTTACCTTGTCGTTAAGTTGTTCTTTCATCCATTATATTAGTAACCTTTTGGTCTTTCATGAATTTTCGTTCAATTTTTGAAATATTCAGTCCATTTGATTCACTATGCTTCACAGGGACATTACGGTTGTAACCTTTAAATGATGGATTAGTTTTAACTTGTGCCAATGAATTTCTGTAATTGTTACTTATAGTCAGAAAGAATATTCAGTTGCAGTTAACATCTCCAGAGCTCTTCCACGACTACTTATGCTTTGGGTCGCGTCAAAACCCTTTGTTGATAATTGTCCGCTCAATTCTGGTGGTTCACTCTGTACGCTTTTCTCCGTTTTCATTTTCAAAATCAGGTTCACAAGGGCCGCGTACTCATTATTACTTATTTTAAGCTTTAAAAAACAGTACCTAGTCTCCATAATAAGAATAGTTTCATGCTTTTTAAAATGTATCTTGACTTTATGTACTTCTTATAGAATTTTCTTCTTTTCCATTACATCATGTAGAAGCATAAATCTGCAATAATAATAATAATAATAATAATAATAATAATAATAATAATAATAATAATAATAATGAAACATTTTCACTCTCTGCTCTCCAGTAATACATAATATCATGCTAAAATGAAAAAAAAAAAAACGTTAATAAAATACTGCACTTTAATGACTAAAATAGCTCATATTTTGATGCCACAATTATAAGATATTTTTATCCTGTAACGTAGATGAAAAGATGAAAGGATTCTTTTTGAATAAATTCTGAGAAATAAATTATAAAATAACAGGAATTCTACTCTCAATTGGTTATTATCTTAATTAAATGCAAAATTTGATTTGAAAGAGATGAATCTTTCACCCAAATTTTCCTTTAATATATTAAGGTAAACTTTGCTTTCACTTAGGTATCTGACCTCAATCAACTCATTATCTTTACGATTCCCTTTTAATTTTATGTATTTACAGTAACCAATACCTTCTAAAATTATTCGTTATGTTTTTCTCTTATCTATTATTATTACGATTTATTTTGAAATGATCAGTTAAAAATTTTTTATTTTTTTTATCTGTTTTATAATTTTCTTAGAATGCCGTCTCCAATCTTCCTTCTAAAATAAGTTATTTTATATATATATATATATATATATTATATATTATATATATTATATATATATATATATATTATATATATATAT
>SEYY01010565.1:15000-24974 GCA_009176605.1 Armadillidium nasatum
TATATATATATATATATATATATATAATATATATATATATATATATATATATATATATATATATATATATATATATATATATATATATATATATATATATAGAATCTGGACTTATAACTTGTTTCAAGGAAATCAAATTTTAATGACAAATAGTAAAGCCACTGCAATGAGAATATTTGTATTAGTATATTTCTAATTTGCAAGATTCATCTTTACCTAAAAAATAAAATAAAAAATAATAATAATAAAAATAAAAATAATCAACTATTAATGCAGTAGCAGAAAATAAAGGAAGAAAGATATAAATTTAAATCAATTTATTCACACCTTAATTTATAAGGACATCTTCAAATAGAATAATTAAAAAAAAAAGGCAGGAAAAATAGGATGCTTTATTGGTATAATGGTTAAAAGTATCATAGCAAAGAAAAAAGATAATAAAATGCAATAATGAAATTAAAGTATTTGGCCCATAAAAGGAAAGAATAATAATAATATATAAGTACGAGTAAAAACACAATACCAAAATTAATAATTAGAACAAGCATGACCTCAACCACACTAAAAAGTAATAATACTAATAGTAACAACAACAATAGTAAAAACATAATAAACATAAATAAAAATATTGATAGTAATAATAATAATAATAATAATAATAATAATAATAATAATAATAATAATAATAATAATAATAATAATAATAATAATAATATATTATGGAAAGAAAGCCAATCGGAAAAATTTTATATGCTCGATGGACTCGAGATGTAATAGCGGAGAACTTATAGCTGTAGGGAAAACTTATTAATATATATAATAAAATAATAATAATAATAATAATAATAATAATAATAATAATAATAATAATAATATAATAATAATAATAATAATAATAATAATAATAATAATAATAATAATAATAATAATAATAATAATAATAATAATAATAATAATAATAAATAATAATAATAATAATAATAATTAAAACATAACTTACAATAACCATTAAAATTAAACGATAAAAATAAAAAAAATAATAATGACAATACTAAAAACAATAAATAATAATAATAATAATAATAATAATAATAATAATAATAATAATAATAATAATAATAATAATAATGGTAATAATAATAAAAAAAACAACAACAACAAACCTAAATATTACAATAATACAAAAAAGCTTACATTAATAATATTAAAGTAAATTATAAAAATATTAATAATGGCAAAATCAAAGAAAATAATAAAATAATAAAAATAAAATAATAATAATAATAATAATAATAATAATAATATAATAATATTAGCATTAATAATAGTAATAATTGTAATAATAGTAATTGTGTATGATAATAATGATAATAATAATAATAAAATAATAATAATGAATAATATAATAATAAAAAATAAAAAAAAAAAAAAAAAAAAAAAAAAAAAAAAAAAAAAAAAAAAAAAAAAAAAATAATAATAAATAATAATAATAAATCGTAAATGAGACATTAATAAACCATTAAAATAAGGATTAAAATAAGCAATAAAATGAGCGAGTATTACAAATAAGAACCTGAAAGAAAAACCAATCTGAAAAGATGTCAGAAAAATAAGAACAAATCGAAATGTGAACAAAATAGACACAAAATTCGGAGAGAAGTAAACGGAACAAGGGGAGAGGTTCTTTATGTAAATGGATTCGAAAATTCTTTTGTCAAGATCCAAAGAAGAATAACACAAAACCTCAAAATCTTGAACAGAGGCAAGATGTTCTGGAATAATCAGGAGTCTTCCAGTTCTGAACGAAACTTCTTATATGTTTGCTGACCCTAACATATGGTTGCAGGCCAGTATGCTCTATATTTATTTAAGTGTGCAGCCAGCACGCTTAAGAAACATATATCACAGAGGACATATGAAATAATGGGAGTGAATCCTTAAGGTTGAAATATGAGCCCACATAGAGGAATTAACAGGTATGAGATGTATATCGCACTGGGAGAAATAACAGGCAAAATTCTTTCCAAGTTCAGCATTAAGGGTGGAAGAGAGATAAGGTACTGTAAGAAACAGTTTTCAATTATGGAAAGAAAGCCAATCAGTACAAATTTTATATGCTCGATGAACTCGAGATGTAATAGCGGAGAACTTTATAGCTGTAGGATGAAAAACTTATAAAAGTTCGCTCTCAGAATTATGGAAGAAGATTTTCTGTAAATTGAGGTAGAGTGATCATACATCTCCAAAAAGGGAAGATCCGTTGAATTCACACTTCATGGTGAAATGGATATTAGGGTGTTTGGAATTGAGGTAGTTCAAGAAGAGATCCACTTGATCTTTTCTATTAAACATCAATGCCTTAAATTCATTTTTGTGTTTTATTCCCTTGATTATTTCATCATGTTTTGTTTCTTTGCTATCCCACTTTTAACCTTTATGGCAACCAACCATCCTATTTTCACTGCCGTTTGTTTGTCTTATTTTTTTTTCAGTTTATTTTGCGTGAAGATGTTCCCAATGAATTAAGGTGTGAATAAATTGATTTAAATTTATTTATTTCTCATTTTTTTAGTAAAGTTTATGCTTGGGCATTAATAGTTCATTATTTTTTATTTGTATTATTTTAGCTGGAGGTGAACCTTGTAGATTCGAAACACCCTAATAAAAATGTTTATCATTAAATTTGGCTTTAACGTTTATCATATATATATATATATATATATATATATATATATATATATATATATATATATATATATATATATATATATATATATATATATATATATATATATATATATATATATATATATATTATAATCGGTGATCACGTTTTAATAAGAATATTCGAACGATAATTTTCGAATACATTATAAAAAATAGAAATAATTTTTGGGTATCCATATAGGTAGTTGATTGAATAATGACTGTAAATACAGTATGTTACTTCAAAAAAAACAGTAAATAAAGAACAAATGAAATAATTCTTTATGAACTAGAATGAAAAGCTAGAGTAGACCACAGATCCCCATGAAATGATGAAGATGTGTTCAGCATGAAATTTGGTACAATAACCAATTTTTTTTTTACCATAATGGTTATTACAATAAAAAGCAAAATGATATAAAGACAAACCAATATGAGATACTAAGGTGTGGTACAATATATAATGCGAAAGGCGATGTGGCATTCATATCAAAGACCTTGCATTTATTCATGACAATGCCAGGCCAAACGCTTCAGCAAAAATGCAAAGACTTCTTAAGACCTTCCACTAAGAGCAATTGAGTCATCTTCCTCAAAAATAGAACTCGCCCATAACGATTTTCACCTGTTTCAACATCTTAAATCTTTCCTTGCTGGGTGTCAGTTTCACGAAGACAACAAAATAAAAAATAAGTTAAAGTATGGTTTGCATCACAGGTACCATTTTTTTCGACATACGGATGCAGCACCTGGTGGAACACCATGAAAAGTGTCTCAACAATGGCGGAAATTAAATAGAAAATAGTGTAAGGTTTTATGTTAAATAATAAACACACACGCACACACACACGCACACGCACACACACACACACACACACACACACACACACACACACATATATATATATATATATATATATATATATATATATATATATATATATATATATTATATATTAATATATATATATAATATATATATATATATATATATAGTTTCCTCATACAGATTCAGTGGGGGGAGGCCAAATCATTCAGCATTCTCAACGATCTGGAGCAACTGATTAAAGAACCAACACACATTCCAGATCGTCCCAACCAATTCTTGAACACCTTGATTTATGCTTCACTACTAGTCCTTCTCTCTATAAATATGCTGTCTTCGCACCTATTGGTAACTCCGACCACAATCTAATTTGTCTTAATTTTCATGCTTTCTCTCCAACTGCTCCACCCTGCCCTAAGCGTATCTTCTGGCACTTTGATCGGGCTGACTGGGGGAATTTGCGTTGCTTCTACGCTAACTATTCCTGGAGTGACTGCTTTGTCTCTGGAGACGCTTCGGTCTCTGCCGATAAGGTGGGGGCCGTAATCGTTGATGGGATGAGCAGGTTCATTCCTTCTTCAACTAAATCCTTCTCTCCTCAAAAATCCATGGTTCGATCGTGCTTGTTCTCGTGCCATTCAGGCTAGAGACATTGCGTATCGAGTGGAAAAATTCTCCTTCTCCTATCACTCTAGCTAATTTTCATTCAGATCGGAATCGTTGCAGGGATATTCTTCGACGAGCAAAGCAGACTTTCACCAAACGAAGGTGTGCTGAGCTCCTAAATTCTCCTACTGAAAAATCTTTCTGG
Organism: Armadillidium nasatum; assembly: GCA_009176605.1. Lineage (NCBI taxonomy): Eukaryota > Metazoa > Arthropoda > Malacostraca > Isopoda > Armadillidiidae > Armadillidium > Armadillidium nasatum. The sequence continues at coordinate 19,344 of SEYY01010565.1, forward strand.
CCTCTTGCCAAAAGCATCTCCAACAATTTCTGTAAATCTTCCTTTCCTCCTCTTATTCGCTCTGATGGTTCTGTTGCTAACACTCCAACTGAAAAGGCTAATCTCTTCGGCCTCTAATTCTACTCCTGGACGACTCCGGCAATCCTCCTCCTACTTCTTCTCCTCTCAGAGGTCCCATGCCTTTGCCTGTGATTTCATTTGACCAGGTGCATGGGCTTCTGAAGTCTATGAATGTTAGGAAGGCAAACGGCCCGGATGGCATTCCTCCCCGAGTTTTAAGGGAGTGTGCCTCTGAGCTGGCTCCGTCCCTCGTTCAACTTTTCTCTCTATGCCTCAATACTAGTACTTTCCCTCAGTGTTGGAAGCGCGCAATAGTCCAACCTATTCCGAAGAAAGGTAGCCGCTCTGATCCTCCAACTATCGCCCTATAGCTCTCACTTGTATTCTGTCTAAGATCTTTGAAACCCTTCTTAACTCTCACTTCTTAGATCATCTGGAATCTCATTCCCTTCTTTCTGATCATCAGTATGGCTTTCGTCGTTCGAGGTCTACTGGTGATATACTTTCCTATCTCACAGATCTATGGTCTTCTGCCCTTTGGGACCATGGGGAGACTTGCGTGGTGGCGCTTGACATATCTAAGGCGTTTAACCGGTATGGCATGCGTCACTGCTTTCCAAGCTCCCCTCCTTTGGGTTTCCTCCTTCTCTTTGCTTACTTATGTCTAGTTTTCTTTCTAATCGTTCCATTTCGGCGGTTGTTGATGGAGCGACTTCTTCTTCCTTTCCTGTCAATAGTGGTGTTCCTCAGGGTTCTGTCTTGTCTCCTACTCTATTCTTACTTTTCATTAATGATCTTCTCAGCTGTTCATCTAACCCTATACATTCATATGCCGATGACTCAACCCTCCATTCTTCTACTCATTTCAAATCTGCTCCTTCCTTTGCATCTAGAGTTGCTTCTCGTCTACATCTTTCCGATTCCATTTGCAGATCTGGATAGAATTTCCCAGTGGGGTAGTCTCAACCTTGTGAAATTCAACTCTTTAAAAACTCAACTTCTAGAAATCTCTCTCTCAAAGACACTCCTAACTTTTCTATTTCTTTCGATGGTTCTCCCGTCTCTCCTGTTGACAATATAAACATCCTTGGCCTTCACGTAAACAAAAAAATGTCTTGGAAACCTCATATCACAATGGTTGCTAGGGCGGCCTCAAAGAAGCTGGGAGTTCTGTTTAGACTGCGAGAATTTTTTTCTTCCTCGCAGTTACTCCAATTATACAAGGGTCTCATCCGCCCTTGTATGGAGTACTGCTCTCATATCTGGGGTGCTCATTTTGTGGATAAGGTTGAGTCAAAGGCTAAAACTTACTAAATTTCTCTTGATCTTTTTTGCGACGTTGATGGTTTTGTCACTTTTCTAAAGGTATACAGTGGAAATGCTCGAGGAACTATCCACTGTGTACCTCCACCTACGGCGTCTCGCAGCACAGGGGTGCAATATCCGCGCATCAATTTTGCGTGGACATAGGCAACTCCAGGCTTGTCAGCTGTGGTGCCTCTTTCTTTCCTGCCACCTCTGTCTTGTGGAACTCTCTTCCATCTTCTGTATTTCCCTCCATTTAATCTCAATTTCTTTAAAGCCGCGATGCGCCCACCTGAGAATTTGCGTTAGGTGGTACTGTGGGGGTGTTTTATTTTCTGGATTTTGTACTCTATTTACTTTCATTTTTATTCTTTTAACACCCTCCTTGAATAGGGCTTTGCCCGTGAGTGGTGGTGGATGTGTAAAAAAAAAAAAAAAAAAAAAATATATATAGGGACAGACCGGGGCTGGATTTTGCTGGGGCCGGGGTTGCCTAAAATTTGTGAAGAGGTCAAAGCACTAAAATTTAGGTTAAAACAATTAGATATAAGTTAATTGAGGTTTATTTAATTATAAGAAAGGTGTAGAATAGCCACCATTCACTTAAATTGATTATATTATCTGGATTTTCAAAAAGTTTAAAAAAAGTCAAAAATTAAAAAAAAAAAAAAAACATTTGATTCATAATAGTGATTCAACAGCTTTACCTATAAGCCACAAAGTAAAGTTTGAAAAATGTAAGATATAAAATTATCAATATTATATTTATTACATTTTTTGTTATATCATTGCTTTGTATCAAACTTGAATCAATTATACATTATTTAAAAATATATTATTCTTTTTTACTTCAATCAATATGGTTAAAATATAGCTTCAGCAGTATGGAAGTACTTACAATGTTTCAGGATAGGCTCGAATAGCTAAATGTAACATCTGCAGTCAGAAAATTAGAAGAGGACTCCGGTGGTAAAAATAACCAAATCTTTATGATAAAATCAAAACACAAAAATGAACATTCACTTGCAGAAAAGGAGTAGTCAAAAAAACAGAAAAAAAAGAAAATTTTAAAAGCAAGAAGAATTCTTAATTTTCTTATATTGTTTTAAATTTTTTTTATTTTATTAACTGATTGAGCTGAAATTTTCAGGGAATAATGCATTTATCCCAAAGTTCTGAGTTGATTTTGAGCATTTTTCTGAGTCTATAACGGTTTGAAAGTTATTTGGACACAAAGTTGAAAAAAATGAATAACGGGGTCAAAAAATGGTCACATGAGCTGAAAATTTAACTGAATAATCTAGCTTAATTTTTGGAGAACATTTTTTTGATATCATTAGAAAACATATGAGCACGAAATTTTTGATTTAAAAAAAATCGTAAAAAAAAAAAAAAATTATTTAAAAAATACGCTACCATTAATTTTTATTTTTTTTTTGGATATTTTTAGAGGGAGGACAGGGCAATTGTTTATTTAGTGCATTATTAAATGCTTTTGTTTGAAGCGAGATATAGCTCTCAAACTTTGGAAATATTTGAAATTTGTCAAAAATGGACCTTTTTGAGAGGCTATTCTCGAAACCAATCGACTCGCATCGAATAAAGTATAGAGAAAATTTGTAGCCCCATCCCTCCTCTATGCACCCTCCTAAAATAAGGAATGTTATAGTTATAGTTTTGTTTTAAGTTTTATTGATCGAAAATGTGGATTTTTTTTTTTATAGTTCTTCAGTTTGGACTTATAACATTTTTTCTATAACTCTGGGAACAAAAGTCTGTTACAAGTTTTCGTAGCCCAATAGAATTATGAATATACATCCAAGTTCAAGTTATTCCGAAAAATGGTTTGGCTCCGTTCATTTTGAAAAGGGTCAAATTTCCATAAAAAAAAAAAAACTTTTTAGCAGTTATAGACTCAGAAAAACGCTAGAAATGGACTTTTTTTCACCAGGAAAAAAGCTATATACACTGAAAATTTCAAGAGAATCGGCTGAAAATTAAAAAAAAAAATTTTGGATTGTCCCCTCAAGTATAATTTGCCATTTTAACCCCGGCAGGCAAACCCCGGTTTTCCTTGATTTTTAGCCGGGGCCGGGTCAGTAAAATGGCCGGGGCCCCGGTCCCTATATATATATATATATATATATATATATATATATATATATATATATATATATATAATATATATATATTATATATTATATATATATATATATATATATGCAAAAAAGAAAATGCTTAACTTCAACTGAATGATTTATTAAATTTCTGCATTTAAATTTTTAAATTCTAAAAAAATAAAATAAAATAAAAAGATAAAAGGATAAAAATAATAAAATTATAATTTAAAATAATGGAAAAAAAATAAAAATAACTTTTAAATTATAGAAATAGACTTAAATAAAACATGCATCAGGGCAAACAAACAAAATTATAATTAAAAAAAGGCACTTAAAATATGTTAATTAGTATGGTGATTAAAATAATGGTTTATTTGATTGCCAAATTAATTATTACAGAAAATATGTTAATACTGAAGAGGAATCTATATTTAAATTTTGATGAACACTTGCCCAGTATTTTAAAATAGGAATTCTGAGTTCTACTTTGCAGCAAAGTAGTCATACGAGAGTCATATACTATCGATCAAATAAGGAATGAGGAAAATGTATCATCAACTCAAAATTGCAGTTCAGGAAACTGCATTTCAATCATGTTAAGTAAACAAATAAGATAACTCTTTCAGTTATATCTTGAGAAATATAGAAAAACCATCTGCATTTTTAATCATTTAAATTAGCAAGGATAATGATTTTAGAAAAAAGATGAAAGGATTTGCTCAATTTTGAAGTTTGGATAGAATATAAATTTATTATAGTCAGGTGTTTCATGCCTCTATCTTAGATCACTCATGATCGGGTTCATGGGATCCTGAAATCTATGAACGTCAGGAAGGACAGTGGACCGGATGACGTTCGCCCTCGTGTTCTGAGGGAGTGTGCTTCCGAGTTAGCGCCTGTTCTCGTTCAGCTCTACTCTCTATGCCTTACTACTAATATTTTTCTTCAATGTTGGAAGCGCTCATATATCCAGCCGATCCCGATCCCTTCCAACTGACGACCTATATCTCTCACTTGTGTTCTGTCTAAAATTTTTGAAACTCTTCTCAACTCTCATTTCCTGGATCATTTGGAGTTTCATTCTCTTCTCTCAGATCATCAGTATGGCTTTCGATTCTCGAGGTCAACTGGTGACATACCTTCCTATTTTACCGATCTATGGTCTTCTGACCTTAAGGACAATGGTGTCTCTTGACATTTCCAAGGCTTTTGACCGGGTATGGCATTCGTCATTGCTCTTTGGGTTTCCTCTTTCTCTTTACTTACTCTTCTTTAGTTTTCTCTCAGATTGTTCCATTTCGGCACTTGAAGACGGAACGACCTCTTCCTCATTTCCTGTCAACTTTGGTGTTCCTCAGGGTTCTGTTTTATTTCCAACTTTTTTCTTACTTTTCACTAACGATCTTCTCAATTGCTCTTCTAACTCTATTCGCTATTATGCTGATGATTCACTCTTCATTCTTCTACTCAATTCAAATCTGCTCCCTCTTTTGCTTCTAGAGTTGCTTCTCGTCTTTACTTTCCAATTCTATTCTTGTCAATCTGGATAGGATTTGCCAGTGGGGACATGGCAACCTTGTGAAATTCAACTCTTTAAAAACTTCATATCAACCTCTCAAAACACCTTTCGAATTTCCTATCTTCTTCGATGGCTCTCCAATCTCTCCTGTAAATAACATTAACATTCTTGGTCTAAACATAAGCAAAAAATTGTCTTGGAGACCACATATCACAACGGTTGCTAAGGCTGCCTCTAAGAAGCTGGGAGTACTATTCAGGTTGCGAGAATTTTTTCCTTCCAAGCAGTTACTCCAATTATATAAGGGTCTTATTCACCTTGTATGGAGTACTGTTCTCACATTTGGGGAGGCTCCGGTTCCTCCACTCTTATGGATATGATTGAGTCTAAAGCTAAAAGACTAATAACCTATACCCTACTTCCAAACTCTCTTGACACTCTTTCTCTGCGCAGGATGTTGGCATGATGTTGACGAACAATCTCTTTTCTATAGGTACTACAATGGCAGCTGCTCGAGGAAACTGGCCTCTCACATTCCTCTAATTGCGTCTCCCTCGTTACACAAGGGGTGCTCTGCTTTTGCACTAATTTTGTGTGGATGCCTCAAACCCCAGGCTTGCTCGTTGT
>SEYY01010566.1:0-24187 GCA_009176605.1 Armadillidium nasatum
TATATATATATTATATATATATATATATATATATATATATATATATATATATATATTTAGAATTATCGTTTGTCAGGCTCTAGTTTTAGTGAAATGATGACTTTAAAGAATTCACCTTTGAAATACGTCGTTACAAAATCCTTTTTTGAAAAGTGCGTATTAAAAATTTCGTTCAATTGCCTTTTTGATTTTTGTGTGAATGTGTTGTGTTAAAAATTTGCTTGCGTCGTTACAATATTTCGTTGTCGTCAAAACTATTTCGTAAAGCTTTTTTATCATCGCACATTTTTCGTTCAAAATTCTTAAAGTGATAAATTCAATTTTGCTATTCGTAATATTCGTCTTAAAGAAATTTAAAGCTTTTAGAAGAATTCGTTTTTGTAACTTGACTTAAATTATTATTGGTGAGAGCTAGTTTTTAGCGTTTTTCGTTTTCATAACGCGTTCGAATAAGTATTTGCCCGGGTGAATTTTTGGAGTTGTGTGAATAACGGATAAGCGCAGTAACTGGACTTTTTACCTTTAATAGAACTAAAAACTACTTAGGCTCGAATTCTGGAGAAGGAAATTACTAATTTCAACTTTAGACTGAAGAGATCAAAATTTCTTCAAGAAAACAACTTCAAAATTGTGTCATCTTAACAAGGTATGTTTTCTTTTTAAGTTTAATTTCTCTGGAACTCTGAGCTGACATTCGAATACTTTAAATATTTACACTTTAAATATTTAAAAGTTAAAAAGTAAAGTTCGGGCTAAAGTTTAAATTCGTACTTGCTATATTGGAAATTGCAAAGCTAATTCTCCATAGCTTTCAGGTCGTTCAAACATCTACAATTCCAATAATATATATATATATATATATATATATATATATATATATATATATATATATATATATATATATATATATATATATTATACATAGCGCCGTCCGAAGCTTTGGGCATAACCCGCGAATTTATAGGATGGGCTAGACCATTCTGCTTCACTCCTTTGCCCTTTGGTTCGTTCCTTACCGCGTTTCACCTTCTCAGAGGATCTCTAATGTACTATCGCCTCATATTGGAGCGTATGCTCCCATTACCTCTCCACTCCATTTCTTCACATGTTCTCATAATTTTACTCATACATTACATATTAAAATAGTTAAAATGGGGCAATTTAAATCAGCCTCAGAGATTCTTGGAAGAGCGACATTCAAATAATGCCCCTCATCTACCGTTATCCCCATTGTCTCTTGGGAGTTGGCGGTCTCCGATTATGAGAATGGTACCGCCAAGAACAAGCGTCAAGCTTGCCCTGGTTCACGGTCTTCTTTTTTCATTAATTTCTGCAACATTCGTGGTCTTTTTTTCTAATTTTTCCTTTGTCGAACACAATCTCTCTTTTTCTAAACCTCATCTCTTGTTTTTAACTGAAACTCAGGTGCTTGAGTGTGCTGACAGGAAACCTTAATCTGTTACCTCCTTCTGCCTATATCCTCAATTTTCAGCCAAAGTCGGTTGTTGAGTATTTGTACGTAACAATGTTGTTTGTTACTCGTGTTTCTGATTTGGAGTCTTCTGAATTCTCTACTCTCTGGCTTTAATCTCTCTTGCAACTCTACTACTAAAGTTATTTGCTCTGTCTATTTATATCCTAATTTTACTGACTATAAAATATTCTTCGACTATCTTAACTCCAAAATAGAGCACATTCTTTCTTATTCTCCTTTCTCCGAAATCATCATTTTAGGTGATTTCAATGTTCACTACAGCCAATGGCTTTCATCTGGTTCTCATGATCCAGCTGGTGAACTCGCCTACGACTTTTCTATCCAGAACAACCTTGAGCACTTTTTGCAACTCCCTACCTGTATTTCTGACCGTCTTGGTAGTAAACTCAACATACTTGATCTTTTCGTAACCTCTTATCTTTCTCCTTATACTTATCTCCGTTTCTTGTTCTGTTTCTTCAAGTTTTCCGCAGGAACGGCCCCCACCTTTCGGCGAGGAGAACGTTTTTGGCATTTCGGTGCCGCTAACTGGTCTGACCTACGGTTGTACATTTCTGATTTCTCATAGATTGATTACTGCTTCCGAGGGAGGGGTTTCTCGGATTTTGCTGAACGCATAACCGAGGTGATTCACTTTGGCATGGAGGCGTACATTCCATAATCTTTCCTTTTAACTAAACTTAAACAAACTTTGGTTTTTTGTCTACTTGTTCTCTTACTATCCGCAGCATGAATGCTGCCTTCAGAGATTACCTTCGTCTTCAAACTCCAAAAACTCATTCAACTTATATTTCATTCCGGAATCATGCAAAATCTATTCTCGTGACACCAAAAACTCTTTTCTCAGTCATAAATGAAATAATTTTTCTGGTTCCTCTTCCTCTAGCCCTTTCTGGCATTTTGCAAAAAAAATTTCAACTCTAACTTTGCTTCTTCCTCTTTCCCTCCTCTAGTTCCTGTCGTTTTACTTTCTATTAAAGCTGAACTCTTCGCTCAAACTTTTGCCTATAACTCTACCATAGACGATTCCGGAGCTATCCCCTCAACTCGTTTATGACTGATATAGTTATTTCTTCTTAAGATGTCATTTCTGTTATCTTTGAGTTTAACACTAAGAAGGCGTATGGTCCTGATGAAATTTCTCCTGCTGTTCCCAAAACTTGTGCTTCTGAGCTTGCACTCTGCCTTTGTAAACTATTCCGTCTCTGCCTCTCAACTTCAACCTTCCCTTCTTGTTGAAAACGTGCCCTCATTCAGCTTGTGCCGAAGAAGGGGGACCCCTCTCAACCCTCTAACTATCATCAAATTTCTTTAGCCACCGTTCTTTCTAAACTTTTCGAATCTATCTTTTACAAGAAGATTTGGAAAAACCTCAATTCTTCTAATCATTACCTCTGATCACCAGTATGGTTTTTGTAAAGAACGTTCTACTGATGATCTTCTTCCCCTTCTTTCTGACTCTTGGTCCTCCTCTTTTTGGTGTTTCGGAAAATCTTTCACTATAGAGCTAGACATATTGAAAGTCTTCAATAGAGTCTGGAAGAAAGCTTCGATTTCCAAACTTCCCTCTTTCGGAATCTATCATTCACTCTAATTTCCATTCCGGTCCTTCTATAGCAGCTGTTGTTGACGGCCACCGTTCTTCATTTAAATTTATAAATAGTGATGTTCCTCAAGAATCTGTCCTATACCCAACTCGTCTTCTAATTTCATTAATGCCTTCCTCTCTATTACTTCATCACCTATCCACTCATATGCTGATAATTCCACCCTTCCTTACTACTTTCACTTTGAAAGACGCCCATCCAAACAGCAGTTTATTGTCGCAAGAAAGGTGGCATTGGAGCAACTAACCTCTGATCTTTCTCATTTTTCAAATTGGGGCAGAGAAAAAAATGGTCGTTTTTAATGCTTTAAAAACTCAATTATTCCATCTTTCTACTCGATACGACCTTCCACACAACTATGACATCTTCTTCGAAAGCACTAAAATCAAATCTTCATCTGTCCTTAATATTTTCGGTGTTTCTTTTCCTCGTCATCTTTCCTGGAAGGATCACATTACTTCTCTTTCTAAACAAGCTTCTAAGAGGTTGATTTTTTTACGCCACCCTAGTTGCTTGCCCTTCATAGGGGTGTTGTTCGCTCCTGTATGAAGTACGCCTCACACAGATGGGGTGGTTCCACACATTTTTAGGCCTATTTCAAGTTTTAATTTTTCTCACCAAAATAAGACCCAGTATTTTCTCCTGCTATACAATAAAAGTATGGCAGGCGAGACATGGAGTCCCCTACCGGGAGGAGCTTGGTACCTCTCAGTGGACCTCCTTATATCTTACGCATATTCATATATATAATTCATAATACAGGTAGGTAACAGAGGGACCCACTTGATCACTTGATGGAATTTTCATTTCCTCTCCTCACACTTCGCAGCGGGATACCATTCGCTGCCAGTCATGCATTTATAAAATTGTAAATTGATGATGATAGGTGGAAGTAGTTCAAACGTTGACAGACAATTTCAAATACGAATAAAGTCTTATAAATCGTCGACATAATCTCTTGTCCAAAACATCAAAATTTTATTTTGTCAAAGTAAAGAAAACTAAACCCAAATTCGCGACACGAAATTTCTGTGATTCATAAGTACAAAATCGCATCTTTTCAGGGCAGCACTTTTTTACCTTTGAACTATTCCTGTAAATCTAGATTTTGAAAAAAAAAATTTTGTTAACATCAACGTGACTCAAATGAGTTTCTAAATTTACTGGTTTAATGAATAATTAATTTGCTGAAAAACCCTTTTACGATTTTCCTATAGTTACCTGATTGTTCACCAGAACATACCAAATTATTCACCATACTTATCAAATTATGGTATGGTATTTAATCACACTTACCAATCATTCACCATACCTTTTATAATATTAAAAGTTTCTTCGTTATTTTTTTAAATCATTTTTTCCTATTAGGATCATGTGTTTACTTAAATGATAGTTAGGAATTGGAGAAATGAAACTTAAAAAAAATAATAATAATAATTTGATTTGTCTCGTTGTTCCAGTGATTGATGCCTCTCTGAAGTATTGTAAGTTGATTTAAATGAGAACGCTCACTATTTACGAGATACCAAGAAACCCACATCTTTATAACTCTGAAAGTGTTAGAGCCCTGAGTTAGAGACTTCTTCACACTGGGCAGAGGGTGTGGGAGATGATCACAGTGACCTTAACTCATTTTGGGCATTTTTCGACTTATCAGCTTATTCCCTGTGACCACAGAATTGTCGACATTTTTTGTTAACCATTCTTCTTTTCAGATTGAAGTGTCTACAATTTGGCCATACGTTAAAATAATTGTGTCAAGTATTTGACAAACATCGTATTTTTTAATCGATACTATATCGTATTTTAGTTTTTATCGATATTCAGTACTATTATTTTCGTTTTTATCGATATGAAAGCCTATTCAGTACTATTATTATTATTTTAGTTTTCATCGATTTGTAAGCCTATAATTATTATTATTATTATTATTATTATTATTATTATTATTATTATTATTATTATTATTATTATTATTATTTATTATTATTATTATTATTATTATTATTATTATTATTATTATTATTATTATTATTATTATTATTATTATTATTATTATTATTATTATTATTATTATTATTATTATTATTATTATTATTATTATTATTAGTATTAGTATTATTATTATTATCATAGTAGAGAAATATTCTGTAGCGAACAATATTTTTAAAACTTGATGAAGGCTTAAAAATATAAAAAATTATATAAAATTAAACAAAATGCTTATTTTATCATTACTGATAGGCCAGTCACCTTTTTTTTCAATATATATATATATATATATATATATATATATATATATATATATATATATATATAATATATATATATATATATATATATATATATATATATATATATATAGTCTCATTTTGGCAAAATTAATTCATTTTTTAGAATATCGTTAATACATTGAAATGAATCGATTAAATTATTATTATGGTCTTAACATATATATATATATATATATATATATATATATATATATATATATATATATATATATATATATATATATATATATATATATATATATATATATATATATATATATATATATAACTTATAGTTACTTAATTGACTTGCTTGAGTATCAATATAAACTAAAAGTTTGATGAAATAGGAGCGCAGATCCCATAAACTTTTACGAGCTTAGTTTGAAAATCGAAAAGTACAAATTGCAAATTTCAACATAAAAATTTGTGTGAAAAATGCATAAATGTGTTAAATCAAGACATACTAATTTTTCACAGATAATGATAGAGAACATGAAAATATTTAAGAATTTAATAGAATTAATTTATCACGACAGGAAAAATGTCGCGGCATTTCGACCCCCTGTAGTTCTGACGCAGAAGTGTATTGATATTCCTGGCGGGAAAACGTAAGCTACACACACGCATACACACACCTTTCCCTGTGACCTTATGGTACAGGGTCATCATGAGATTAAGACGTCATCTGTCCGCCATCTTGGATTTTCCATCATGTGATTTTCATTTCCGTAGATTTTTTTTGTTTCCGTCATCTTTGATGTGGATTCCGACATTTCGGATTTCTGTCCGCCATTTTGGATCTGGTTTCAGTCATATTGGATTTGGCATCTGCCATCTTGGATTTGCCGTCCTCCATCTTGGATTAGATTTCCTCCATCTTGGATTTGGTTTCCGAAATTTTGGGTTTCTGATCACGTTGTTTTCATCTCAGTAGATTTTTTCGACTGACTTCCTCCATCTTGAATTTGATTTTGAATTTTCCCGTAATTTTTTCTTGACCACGTGGTTTCCGCTCTCTTGGATTGATTTTGAATTTTCCCACCATTTTTTTATTGACCGTAGCGCCATCAATTGAGTGAAAATCAAACTTCCTACAATATTCAGGATGGATATGAACTCTTAAAACTTTGATCATCAAAAGACAAGTCGAAACCACATCCTTCTGATTTGAATTCCATCACACTACCATTACATCAACTGGATTATTCCTCAGAATGAACGAATTGTTCTATTCATGTGCAGCGTTTTCCATTCCTTTTCCGACTTTAAAACCGATATTACTTTATTGATTGTATAATCATCATCTATTGTCACATAACAAATTATGCATTTGTGGTTATTACGTAATATTTTGCATAACATACATTCATTAGCTTATTACTATGACGTATTTTGATAACTTATTTGCCGGATTATTACATGATAATAATGTAATAAGTGTTATTACGGTATATTTTGCATAACATACATTCATTTATCATATTAATATGACTTTATCATACACTTTTGGTGACTTTAATACCGAAATTACTTTATTATCATACTTACCTTATCGATTATTCTGAATGATTAATTACATAATAATAATCACTCTGGATAATAATCCCATTCTGGATGGGATTTCCCAGTGGGGTCGTCTCAACCTTGTTAAATTCAACTCTTAAAAAACTTAACTTGTAGAAATTTCCCTCTCAAAGACACCTCCTAACTTTTCTATTTCTTTCTATGGTTCTCCCATCTCTCCTGTTGATAATATAAACATTCTTAGCCTTCACATAAACAAAAAAATATCTTGGAAACCTCATATCACAGTGGTTTCTAGGGATGCGTCAAAGAAGCTGGGAGTTCTGTCTAGACTGCGAGAATTTTTTTCTTCCTCGCAGTTACTCCAATTATGGAGTACTGCTCTCATATTTAACCCGTCATATCTCTCATATTTCTCAGATTTCACCTGTCATTTGGATAGGGTTGAATCAAAGGCTAAAAGGTTTATAAACTGTTACGCTCTTTCCAATTTTCTTGATTCTATCTTTACGACGTGACGTTGGTGCCTTGTCTCTCTTCTGTAGATACTACAGCAGCAAATGCTCGAGGAAACTATCCACTCGCATACCTCCACCTTTACGGCATCCTCGGAGCACAGTTGGTGCATTGTCTGCGCATCAATTTTGCGTGGACATAGGCAACTCCAGGCTTGGCCGCTGTGGTGCCCCTTCTTTCCTGCCACCTCTGATTTGAGAAACTCTTTCGAATCTTCTGTTTCCTGCTGAATTTAATCTCAATTTCTATAAAACCAGCTTTTGCCCTCACCTAAGAGATTTGCGTTAAGTGGAACCTTCAGGTGTCGTTTTTATTTTATTTATTTATTTATGTATTTATTTATTTATTTATTTATTTATTTATTTATTTTTTTGTACTCTTTTACTTTATTTTTATTTTTCTAACATTTCCTCCTTGAATAGGACTTTGCTCGTGAGTTTTGATGATGTTTAAAAAAAAAGAAAGAAAAAAGAGAAGAAGAAGGCTGTAAAGATCATTTTTGGTAACAGCGATTACATGATAGATATGCAAAATCTTTAGCAAGGTTGCCGTCGATGACGTAATAACAGAAATCGTATCCCTTTACGGACCACCGGCTCGATTTTTTACCATTTCGATTAAATCCTTTTTAATCATAAAATATTAAGCTTAGAGTTATTTTGAAGGGCTAGTATGATTCCATTGCATTCCATTTTAGAAATGTTCGTTTAAACGTATTAATTAAAAACGTTCACTCGTTTGTTTTTATTTAACATAGATCTACATGGTTTCAAGGTGCTTGAGCGATGCCACATTCTTCAATTTTCAGATACATTTTACTACACTTTAGGTAAGCCAAATATATGAAAATTTTATAAAATATTCATTGGGGGTTACATAATGTGTTTATAATGTTTATTGAATAAATTTTTATTATTTTTGACTTTTCAAAAATTTCAAAAATGGACCAGTTGGCAACTAAAACCAGAATGTTCGTTTTTCAAGAAATGGACATTGTCATGGTTATATCAAAGTAAATTTCTTTCCAGAGCAATATAGTTGAGGATAATAATTATACCTAATAAGAATTATGAGAAGAAAATTGAAATCAGTTATAAAAAGAAATAATTAGATAAATAATTTCGATTATGCTTAGGCCTATTCTACTTTAGAGTACATTTTTCACTGAAATTTTGCCAACAAAATATCATAACTTGCAATATATATATATATATATATATATATATATATATATATATATATATATATATATATATATATATATATATATATATATATATATATATATATATATATATATATATATATATATATATATATATATATATATATATATATATATATATATATATATATATATATATATATATATATATATATATATATATATATATATATATATATATATATATATATATATATATATATATATATATATATATATATATATATATATATATATATATGATATAACCCAGAGGTCTTAGAGAAACATAACGTATAGAAGGTGAGAAAGATCCAAACCAATCACAATATCAATTCCAGTCAATCAATGTAAAAAAAAAAAGTTTTTCAACAGAAGAAAACGTTCTTGCAGTCCTGAAACAGCAAATACTGCAAAGAACTGAAGGGGCATGCAAAAAGTCAATCCCTATTCCCCAGATCATGATGAATGGTATTTGTCATTGAGCCATGAAAATAACGAATAATAATAACGAAAGGTTTCATTTTAAAATACCTAACTGCAATAAAAGATGAACATCTCCTGCAGTAATTGCAGTGTTGCCCTTTGCCTGTGTAAAGAAAAATTGCTTTTTTTTCATTTTTCAAATTCATATATATGTAGCGACAAATATTTTAATATATATATATATATATATATATATATATATATATATATATATATATATATATATATATATATATATATATATATATATATATATATATATATATATATTATATATATATATATATATATATATATATATATATATATATATATATATATATATATATATATATATATATATATATATATATATATATATATATATATATATATATATATATATATATATATATATATATATATATATATATATATATAATATATATATATATATAATAAAAAAAATATAAAAATATATATATATATATATATATATATATATATATATATATATATATATATATATATATATATTATATATATATATATATATATATATATATATATATATATATATTTCAAACGTACCTTATTTATTCTTGAAAACTTGCTTATATTCTTTTTTAAAAATATGATTAGTTCTTCGATTTTTAGATGTCGAAATGTTTTCCATTATTTTTTCATTGAAATCTGGTATTTTACAGACCATTTCGCTCTCTATTGAAAGCATCAAGGGTACTACATTTAAAAGTTTTTATTCTCTTCAAATTCGAGAAACATCTCTCTGCTTCAGACGTCGTCATCGGAGTTGTAATTGCTTTCATATAAATAATGTTTTAAAATCATAATGTCAAATTACACCAAATTATATAAATTTTACATTTTTTTACACTATTCTTACTCAGTCGCTAAATTTATCTTCTTTCAAAATTGGAAAAATTTTTCTCACAAAAACAGACGCTGCCAAACTTACTTCTGTCAACATAAAAAAACAATTATTACGTACGTATTAAAATTATTATAAGATTTTTTTCTATTCCCAATTATTCTTACTTAAAATTCTGCAAGGATTACAAAAATGTTATCCTTTATAATTTTTGTAATATTTAAGTGTGTAGAAGTGCAGTCTGGCATAATGTTTTATATATATATATATATATATATATATATATATATTATATATATATATATATATATATATATATATATATATATATATTATATATATATATATATATATATATATATATATATATATATATATATATATATATATATATATATATATATATATATATATATATATATATATATATATATATTATATATATATATATATATATATATATATATATATATATATATATATATATATATATATATATATATATACATATATATATCGAACAAGAAAAAAAAACACATATATATCTTGTAATTTTTCTTCCACTATTAAAAAAGCAACCTCCCTCAGCATGAGACTTTAAACAACTGTCTTAGTCTGTTTATATTCATTTTGATCTGTACTTAAAAGGACAGAAAGACAAACTAGATACTTGATAAAAACTGCTATTGCAATTTTGCATTGTTTTTTTCGTAAGTTGCCATATCTGTCTTTTTATTTAAGTTGGCCTAAATTAGGACTGAAATTTTACAGCCCATATTTTATATAATGGCAATGCTTGAAAAACAATATCGTACCCAAAAATTTGCAGTTGCAAAATGCTTTTACTTCTTATTTTCTTTAATGATTTATACTTTTTATGTATTAAGTTGTTAAAAAAATGAATTTAAATCACTTTTCTCTGACAAAAATTTCATATTTTTATCAACATCCTACGCCTGGTATTTTTAATTTGGGGGGGCTGCAGCCCTGGAGCCCATAATGACGAGCCGCCACTGTATATATATATATATATATATATATACTAATAGTTATGCATTAAAAATTATGAATTATTACTAAAATAATTCTCAATTTTCAAAATTTTATTAAAATTTTACTTATTATTTAATTAATTTTTTATTTAATGAAAAATGTTAAAATTTATTGGTTGAAAAATGAAATATATAATCAACAATTTTACTTGTTTTAGAAAAATCTAATTTTTTTTAAAAAAAATTAAAAAAAATGTTTTTTTTTTTAAATTTTTTTTCCTGTCAGTTTGGCAAGTGGTACATTTTTAAACCACTTGAAAAAATGTCAAAAATATTATTATTATTTTTTTTATAAATTTCACTATTATTTGATAAAACATTGAAATAAGAGAAAATATGTGATGGAATTTTATTTTCGGAGAAAAATGGAAATTTGGTCCGTTAAGAGATAATTATTTTATAATTAAACTTTTGAAATAATTGATGATGTAAGGGTTATTATACAATAGAAAAATTAATTTTCAGAATACAAAATGTCAGTTGCAAAAACCAAGATGGTGGAAACCTTTTGAAAAAATCTACGGAGATGAAAACCACTTGATCAGAAAAAAAACATTCCAATTCACGTGATGATGACGTCTTGAATGTTAGCGCATGCGTTCGCGCGTTGGGTTATTCCACGTCCGATGGAAAACGAGACGGGAGGTCACTCTCGCTCCCCGAGGGACCCCTCCCGCGGATATAGACCTCAGGAGCAGTCGCATCCTGAATTTTTAACTCTAACTGCATTAAAAATGTGTGAGTATGCTTGTGCGCACGTGACGTCGTCATTGAGGGCCATACAAGTGTGCCTTACCCTCAGTGTCATCTGTTGCTGGAACTTCCCTCGTACCAAGGATACGGGACGGAAACCTAAATGGTCAAGAGAAAACCTACGGAGATGGAAACCACGTGATCAGAAATTGAAAATGGAGAATGGATGACGTCATATTATCATGATAGCCCATGCCACGAAGTTACAGGGTCAGGAGTACGCGTGCGCATGCACAAACACACGCTAGTGACGTCATCACTGATAGTCCTAACAAGGGTAGTATCAGCTGTCACTGACACTAGCACTCCTCTCAACCCTCATAACCCATTTCCTGCTTTTCGTTTAATTCTTGCAGTTTCATCAATTTTCTTTAGCAAACTGTCTGAACCTCCTAAAGTCCATCCTTTGTGAGGGAATTCATGTAATAATTTCATTTTGTCATGTTTCTTCTCGATTCGATAATGCTTAATAAGAATTTATCTTCTTCGGTAAAAGGCATTATCTCAAGGACATAAATTTTTGAAATAAAACCATAGAAATTAAGCTTTTTATATAGCTTGAAAAAAAACATCAGAAATCAACAAATAGGGATAGATTTTTTAAAAATTTTTCTCAAATGTAAATAAATCATCAATTATGCTTTTATCTAATTTTAATCTATCTACGTTGTATAATTATCGAGTTATTGATAATTTTAAATGCATGTTTTTATTTAATTTTTTTTTACCACAGAATATATATATATATATATATATATATATATATATATATATATATATATATAATATATATATATATATATATATATATATATATATATATATATATATATATATATATATATATATATATATATATATATATATATATATATATATATATATATATATATATATATATATATATATATATATATATATATATATATATATATATACAGTGGCGGCTCGTCATTATGGGCTCCAGGGCTGCAGCCCCTCCAAATTATAAAATACCAGGCGTAGGATGTTGATATAAATATGAAATTTTTGTCAGAGAAAAGTGATTTAAATTCATTTTTTAAACAACTTAATACATAAAAAGTATAAATCATTAAAGAAAATAAGAAGTAAATGCATTTTGCAACTGCAAATTTTTGGGTACGATATTATTTTTCAAACATTGCCATTATTTAAAAAATGGGCTGTAAAATTTCTGCCCTAATAAGACAGATATAGCAACTTACGAAAAAAACAATGCAAAATTGCAATAGCAGTTTTTATCAAGTATCTAGCTTGTCTTTCTTGTCCTTTTAAGTACAGATCAAAATGAATATAAACAGACTAAGACAGTTGTTTAAAGTCTCATGTCGAGGGAGGTTGTTTTTTTAATTGTGGAAGAAAAATTACAAGTTTTATATGTTTTTTTTTTCTTGTTCGATATATATATATATATATATATATATATATATATATATATATATATATATATATATATATATATATATATATATATATATATATATATATATATATATATATATATATAACATTATGCCAGATGCACTTCTACATACTTAAATATTACAAAAACTATTAACGTACATTAAAAAGGATAACATTTTTGTAATCCTTGCAGAATTTTAAGTAAGAATAATTGGGAATAGGAAAAAATCTTATAATAATTTTGATACGTACCTAATAATTGGTTTTTTATGTTGAAAGACGTACGTTTGGCAGTGTCTGTTTTTGTGAGATAAATTTTTCCAATTTTGAAGGAAGATAAATTTAGCGATTGAGTAAGAATAGTGTAAAAAAATGTGAAATTTATATAATTTGGTGTAATATGACAGTATGCTTTTAAAACATTATTTATATGAAAGCAATTACAACTCCGATGACAACGTCTGAAGCAGAGAGATGTTTCTCGACTTTGAATAGAATAAAAACTATTAAATGTAGTACCATGTATCAGCGATGTTTTCAATAGAGAGCGAAATGGTGTAAAATACCAGATTTCAATGAAAAAATAATTGAAAACTTTTCGACATCTAAAATTCGAAGAACTAATCTTATTTTTAAAAAAAAAAAAAAAAAAAAAAAAAAAAAAAAAAAAAAAAAAAAAAAAAAAAAAAATTATATATATATATATATATATATATATATATATATATATATATATATATATATATATATATATATATATATATATATATATATATATATATATATATATATATATATATATTATATATATATACACATATATACATATATATATATATATATATATATATATATATATATATATATATATATATATATATATATATATATATATATATATATATATATATATATATATATATATATATATATATATATATATATATATATAAAACTTGCAGCCCCTCCTTGCCAAGTTTACACGAGCCGCCACTGTATATATATATATATATATATATATATATATATATATATATATATATATATATATATATATATATATATATATATATATATATATATATATATATATATATATATATATATATATATATATATATATATATATATATATATATATATATATATATATATATATATATAAAGGGGCTAAAAATACTTTTTTTACACAAATTACTTTAATTACAAAATTTACAAATAGGAAAGTATAAACTTCTTTCAATAACTTGCATTAAGATACTTCGTAAATTTTTTTCTCTAGAAGAGATGAACTATTGCCAGAAATGCTTTTATCACAAAATTCTTGTCTTCTCTTTTGTAATGCTTTATTTTTTTTGTACGTTATTACCGTTAAAAAGAAAGCAATAGCAACCAATATTATTCCGATGGCCAAAAGAATCCAAGATCCTATTGATACAACAGTTATTGGGACTGTTAAAGCAATGTGAAGTTGTTCTGCTCGAGTAACTGGAACTTCGACACTTTCATTTAGCCAAAATATTGGCATTATAAGTTCTCGGACATTTTTCAAAAATGGAAATTTTGCATACCTTCTTAGTGCTATATTTATTTGCAATCTTTTAGCCACTCTCATAGATACTCCTGTGTTTGGCTCAATATCAATTCGAGTTTCATGTTCTTCCTTATTCGGATCAAGACCTTCAACTGCGTTTTGATCTTCTTTATTACACTGATAAAAATGAGGTAAGGAAGCAATTATCGGAGAACCATTCTTGCAAGTAGATAAATTAATCATACCCTTTCTACATGAAAACCAAGATATGCAAAAACATTCGTTTTCAAGAACGAAATCAAGCAGAGAGATAGGAAGAATGAATCTATTAAGAGTTAAAGGACCTAAACTAACATCTTTTTCAAACTCTACATAAAGTGAACGGCAAACTTCAGGAATAAATAAATATATGCGTTTATCTCTTTTAATAGGTCTTGCAAACTGCGCACCGTCTGTACCATTTATCATGTTGCATTTTTCTTCCTTCCAAAACTCCAAAGATGATTTACCGTTCCATTTAAAAACATCTTGGTAATTTGACATATCCAATTGCCCCGAATAAATTTCGAATTCCTCTGATAGAGTTCCATTTTTATCTAGAAAATAACCAAATTTTCCCAATTTGTGCTTAGGGTCTTTGGTTAACTTGAAAAGTTCTAACAAGATTGGCTCTTCATATCCCTTAAACAAGAGCTCTTTAATGGTGTGAGTCATGAATGGTGTTTTATCAAACCGAAGAAATAAAAGCTCAACAATTGACCTCGCACCTGCAGGAATACTCTCAGCACTTAATTTAGAAGCCAAACTCAAGTAAATAGGATCTATTGTTGTTATCTTTATATCTTCTGTTCCAGCAGATAATTCTGGCTTAAAGTAGAAAAAATTCTTGGGTTGAAAGTAAACTGTTCCTAAATCATCATGAAATTCGATATTTTCTTTTCTTTTGTATTGATAATAAGTAAATGGTCCAATTTGATTCAAGACGGGTTTTTCCCCTTTAATTATCCCATCAACGTTCGTTACATTGAAGAACCAAAATTGATTAATTATTGGAATTGGAGTCTCTTCAAAGATTTTCATTATCGGTGCACCAGGTTTTATTACTAAATTCTGGTTAATTATGGAGTCAAAGAGACCTGGAAAAACAAAAGGCACTGCTATGGTGATTGCTAGAACCATTATGCCTATAATTGATAATATGAATGCTGCTCGATACATTTTTAGTTTTGAAACATGTTTGATCATCATTAGGTAGAGATCTGAAAAGTAATAATAATAATAATAATAATAATAAAAAATAATAATAATAATAATAATAATAATAATAATAGTTTTTCCTTATAATAATTATAGCATTATCGCATTTGCTACCAGATTCATTCATTCATTTTATACTTTTTTTAACCTTATTACTTTCCCAAGTCTTCGATTTGAATAATTGCACAATCGTGGAAAGTCATTTTAAAAGTTTGATACTGGACTCTAGTTAGTTCTGCCTTCTTACTTTGATCTCCTGTTAAGTGATTTTTTTTTTGCCATGGAAATTGAAATATCTGAGTACGCAAAGCATATAACTGATGAGGTGTTCTCTGGTATGGTGGCATACACTATTTTTTTTTCCTTTTTACTAAAACTCGTAACATGGCTTAAATTAGTTTAGTGTAAACGTCATATAGACGATGGCTTCAGTTATAAGGTCAGCTTCATACGAGAAAATATTTGTATTTATCTTAAAATATCTATAAATTTTTGATCACTTTCAAAATTCTTCCTTTATTCTTTCTGGTAGTTTTGCCTCTAATATGTATAGCTTTCGATTTTATCTCTATTTCTTAAGTTTGTTTCTAGGAATTTTACTCGTCAAAATTGAATTTCTTGCTCAAACTTTTTCGCCTGTATCTCTACTTTTGGACACTGTATCACCCCCCAATTCAGCATATTTATCCCTAATGTTTCTGCAATGAATTCATGATACATCATTTCCAGATCACCTGCTTCATTTTTTTTTTTTTTTTTTTTTTTTTTTTTTTAAATTAAAGATTATTTTTCTTCTTATGGAACAAACGAAGATAACCATAATCTCATGAACTATATTCCTCTTGTTTTAATTTATGTTCTCTTTAAAATCTTTCGACTGCGTATGAAAAATTGTCCAAATATAGAGGTTTTATCATCCAAAATAGTCTTTCTTAAAAATACAATCTGGGTTTTCTCTTCATCAATTTACCTCCAGTTACTAACTCTCTCCAATATCTTTCTGCCCTTTCATCACTAAAATTTGCATTACTTCTTATTCCGTTAAAATAACAGTGCTTTATATTCTCATTTCGAATATACCTCCTACTGAGAAACAATTTTGCGTAATTCTATTTTTAAATCAACTTCCCACACGGTCCCACTTTTTTATCTCTAAATTTCTAATTTTTTTTACGTACACACCTGTACTGAGTGGAATAGACATTACTTCTTTCAAGTATATTCTTCACTTTCTTTCATATGATCAGAAGGTGATTTGTCTTTACAAAAATGAATCGGATAAATTATTTGGCATGTGCTTTTTCATTCTTTCCTAGAAGCCTCCACATTATATATATATATATATATATATATATATATATATATATATATATATATATATATATATATATATATATATATATATATATATATATATATATATATATATATATATATATATATATATATATATATATATATATATATATATATATATATATATATATATATATATATATATATATATATATATATATATATATATATATATATATATATATATATATATATATATATATATATATATATATATATATATTAGTGATGGCATTCGCATCCGCGGAGCATCCTCATTAAAATTAACATCCGCACTTGCAAAAATTATACATTCGCATCCGTAATTTCGAAAATTCAACATCTGCATCCGCATCCGAAAATTCTATATCCGCATCCTTATCCGCACTTGCAAAAATTCAACATCCGCATCCGCATCCGCAAATGAAAAAATATAATATCCATCCATCACTAATTATATATATATATATATATATATATATATATATATATATATATATATATATATATATATATATATATATATATATATATATATATATATATATATATATATATATATATATATATATATATATATATATATATATATATATATATATATATATATATATATATATATATATATATATATATATATATATATATATATATATATATATATATATATATATATATATATATATATATATATATATATATAATCTATCTATATCTATATATCTATATCTATATCTATATCTATATATCTATATATATATATATATATATATATATATATATATATATATATATATATATATATATATATATATATATATATATATATATATATATATATATATATATATATATATATATATATATATATATATATTATATATATATATATATATATATATATATATATATATATATATATATATATATATATATATATATATATATATATATATATATATATATATATATATATATATATATATATATATATATATTATTATACGGAGATGAAAGTAATGAAAATACTTTTCCATTTTAATTTATTTCCAAAGTTCCAAGTGGAAATAAGTATTAACGAGTATCTAACTAATTTCTTCAGACCCATCCTTCATTTTTCTACTGTACTCAAACAGAAAATATACTTAAAACTTCCGTATGTAGGATCACTTACTTCTCAACTTACTAGAAATATTCTTACTATAACTGAAACTACATTCCCGCAATGCCACTTCATTCTTATAAATTTTAACTCCCTGTCAATTTAGAGCTTCTCCAGACACAAGGTGTAAAACCCAATGCTTCTCAGATCCTTATTAATTTATTTATTTAAGTGTACCAGCTGTAGGACAAACTGGGCTACAATTAAAAGTGAGGATTGATAAGCATTGAGGAGTTTCCTTTAATATAGACCTTCCTCTTTGCTCTCCTTTACACTCTGCCATAAAAGACCATGGATATACCCACCTTTTTTATTCTTCTAATTTCTCTATTCTTCAACATGAATCTCCCTTCTTGATCGTACGATTTTGAAGTTTTATATATAAAAATTCATTGCCTATCTTTAAATGATCAAGCTTCTTCCATTGACCTTTTTACCCAAAAATAAAGTCCTTTTTCCAAAATAGTCCAGCCTTTTTATTTTATTTATGTTATTTCAATATTAATATTTTTACTTTAATTTTTATTATTTTAAAATATCTTACAGATGGTTTAATCAATTTAAATTTGGATTGCATTTAAAAATATAAATTTGTAAAATTTAGTTTGAGCTAAAGACGGACCGAGATATGGAGTGAATCAACGTTCACAGTGTATTAAATGAGTATGTGGAAACCCTTAGCCCTTAGTACTGACTCTCATCTTTCTAATTAGATTAAGGTCTAGTAGGAAAGAAGCTATCTCAACTTTATATATATATATATATATATATATATATATATATATATATATATATATATATATATATATATATATATATATATATATATATATATATATATATATATATATATATATATATATATATATATATATATATATATATATATATATATATATATATATATATATATATATATATATATATATATATATATATATATATATATATATATTATATAGAGGTGGACCGGATATCCGCATCAACATCATTTTTCGAATATCCGCATCCGCGGATATCCGCAATTGAATATCCGCAACCGCATCCGCGGATAGTAAAAAATTACTATCCGGTCCACCTCTAATTAATATCCTTAAGCCTTTTGAAGAATTAACAAAGACTATAAGTTCAGCTGAATCATGTTTGTCAGATGTGATACCACTTGTTTCAACATTGAAAGTTGTGTTAACAAATGTTATTATGTCTAAGGGAGTTTCAAGGATGACTGAAACATTAATGAAGGAGATGAACGACAGATTTGAAAACCTGGAAAATGATGATGCTTATACAATTGCAACCTTTTTAGATCCTAGGTACAAAACAAAATTTTTTAAACCACTTGTTTCTCAGAATGTTAAAATCAAATTAGGATGCTTATGCGATGAGATGATAGAAACAGATAAAATAACGCCTTTCAAGAAAAAGCAAAAGCTCTCAGATACAAAAGAAACAAAATATGTTAGCTTAAGCATTGCTAAATCAATGAAAGATCTTCTAGCTTCCAGCAGCGATGAAGAATCACAGTCAGAAGTGTCAAAGGATACAATATCGATTTTTGAAAATTATCTGAAACTCCCACGTTTGGAGGCAGATAAAGACCAACTGGTTTGGTGGAGAGATAATTGCAAAAGTTTCCCTTTTCTTGCTGAGCTGGCAAGGACTTATTTAGCATGTCCTTCAACTAGTGTTGCTAGTGAGCGTCTTTTCAGTGGAGCAGGCCTCATTTACGACGAAAAACGAACCAAACTTTCACCTGAAAGAGCCCAAAAGCTTTTATTTCTAAAAAATAACTTCAAATGGAATATGTGAAACTGTGAAGTGTGAAGGTAATACTGAATTACTGGCTATATATATATATATATATATATATATATATATATATATATATATATATATATATATATATATATATATATATATATATATATATATATATATATATATATATATATGTGAGCGATCCAATTGCCCACAATATCACACTGATTTCGTACAAAATGTTTGACCAATTTTTTATTTAAAAGTTAGATAAAGTAACAACTAAGGCTTACGAGCTCGTTACAGGCTCTTTCAACAACTGGGGAAAAAGAAAAATTACCACCTAATACTTTATTTACAAAATTTTCACTTGACTTGAATAAATTTAAACTTTAAGTTAACACTCCATTGAATTACCCTTGCAAATAATTTACTATACATCTTAATAAATGTAATAAACCAAATAAATACTTAAATTTATAGTATCCTTTTAGGCGGTTTTCATAGATATTCTTCTAATAGTATTAAATCTAGTAGATAAAGGTTTTGTTTAGTACCTTTTTCTTTCGGCTTATCGATAGAAGTCTTGCAAGTTTTGTCGAGTAAGTTCATTAAATAGTACTCCAAAACAGTTGAAGTAATTATAGTTCAAACACTGATCATCACAGGCAAAATTGTCAATCAAAAATTTAATTAAAGATTATTAATCAAAGAGTTAATCAAAGACTATTGAAAATATGATAATCAAAGATTGTTGCAAAAATATTAAAGATTGTTGCAAAAATATTATCAAAGATTTGTTGACCAAAAACTATTGACCAATTTCTGTTGGTAAAATAATTTAAACGAAAATTAGTACACAATGGAAAAAATATTGCACAACATATAAAAATAATAAATAAATTATATTACTATACACAATTTAGAACGCCGGAAGGGCAAGACTTTATCTTTTAACAAACTTTTTTAAATAATAGTCATTTATATTACACGTACTTTTTAATTCTAGTAACATAGATTCTGGATATTATATTTAAAATTCCAAGAATCTATGGCAAAAACTCTTAAAAAATTAAACTATCCGCATCCGCATCCGCATCCGCATCTGCGGATATCCGCAATTGAATATCCGCAACCGCATCCGCATCCGCGGATAGTAAAAAATTACCATCCGGTCCACCTCTAATATATATATATATATATATATATATATATATATATATATATATATATATATATATATATATATATATATATATATATATATATATATATATATATATATATATATATATTATATATATATATATATATATATATATATATATATATATATATATATATATATATATATTGGGATGGAGTGAAGTATCGGTATCGGTATCGGCAGTGTCGGCATGTTTTTGAGTATCAGTATCGGCATCGGCATCGGTATCGGCAATTTCGGTATCGGTATCGGCAAAATTTTTGGACAAGAGTAAAGTGTCGGCATATTTTTTGGTATTGGTATCGGGTATCGGTATCGGGGAATTTTTAAGTATCGGTATCGGTAAAAATTTTGGTAATCGCTCCATCCCTAATATATATTATATATATATTATATATATATATATATATATATATATATATAATATATATATATATATATATATATATATATATATATATATATATATATATATATATATATATATATATATATATATATTAGGGGTGGCATACGTATTCGCATCTTCATCAAAAACTGACATCCGCATCCGCTTTCCACACTTCACGAAAATCTATATCCGCATCCTCATGGGCAAATGAAAAAAATGACATCCGATCCATCACTAAATTATATATAATATATATATATATATATATATATATATATATATATATATATATATATATATATATATATATATATATATATATATATTATATATATATATATATATAATATATATATATATATATATATATATATATATATATATATATATATATATATATATATATATATATATATATATATATATATATATATATATATATATATAATATATATATATATATATATATATATATATATATATATATATATATATATTATATATTTCACCTCTGGTGGGTAAAGGTTAGTGGCCTAATAAAATTTCCATCAGAGTTAGGGAAAAAATCGAAAACTTAGTCAAATTATAGGCCGACATGTTCTGATACACGACTTTTGAAGGTTTGTGGGTCATAGGAAGTTTTTAAAATAGATGAAGGGAGTGTGTTCCAGACTTTACCAGTAGAGTACATGTAAGATTGAGCATAGCGGTTAAAGTCTGGGGTCAAAGAGAGGAACAGAGAAAGAATAATACTGTGTAGAAAGACGAGTTGCACAAGCCCTTCTCAATGGAGGAGGTAAAAGACGAGAGAGTTCAGAATAACTGTGTCCATTGCAATAGCGACAGTATAGAGAGAGTGCCGCAACAATTTGACGACAGAAAGAGATTGGTGAGAATTAGTGACCTTCTCAAGGAAAGCTGTATGAGTGGAACCATCCCAAATATGTGAGGCCTACTCCATATAGGGGCGAACAACACCCCTATAAAGAGGATGCAACTGGTATGGAGTGAAGAAATTCTGAAGGCTAGAAAGGGAGTAAGAAAGAAGAACCAGAAAATTTTTGGTATTTCGGAGAATAGATTATGCACGATTCCGGGATGAAATACAAGTTGCCTGAATTTCTGGACTTTAAAGAAGACGGTAATCCCTGAAGTTAGCATCACTACTGCGATAGCACGAGAAAAAAAACAGAGTTAAACTGAAGTTTGTTAGGTTAAGTAGAAGACAAAGAATATGGAATGTACGCCTTTATGCCAGAGAGAATCACCATTTTTATGCTCTCGTCACTCTCCGAGGGACCCCTCCCACGTAAACAGTAATTATTCCATGAGAAATTAGAAAAGTACAACCATTAATCAGACCAGTTAGTGGCACCGAAGTGCAAGAAACGTCTGCTTGCCGGAGTCTGGGGCTGTTCTTGAAGAAGACTTGAAGAGACAGGACAAGATACAGATATAAGATGGTGATCGGATGAACCCAGAGGATGACAGAGTTTAACAGTGTAAGTAGAAGAATAAGAAGTTAAGAGAAGATTTAGTATGTTAGGTTCATTACCAAGGCTGTCAGGGATAAGGGCAGGGAGATACACCAACTGCTCAAGGTTGCTCTGGATAGAAAATTCGCAGGCGAATTCACCAGCTGGATAATGAAAACTAGATGAAAGCCATTGGCGGTAGTAAACATTTAAATCACCTAAAATGATGATTTTATAGAAAAGAGAAGAAGAAAGAATGTGCTATATTTTGGAGTTAAGATGGCCAAAGAAATTTTTATAGTCTGTAGAGTTAAGAGATAAGTAGACAGAACAAATGAAATTAATTGTAGAGTTGCAAGAAAGTTTAAACCATAAAGTAGAGAATTTATACGATTTCAAATTAGAGACACGAGAACAGACATCATTGCGCACATATGCGCAATATCCGCCTTTGGCTGAAAATTGAAAATAGAGACAGATGGAGAAAACAGGGTAGGGTTTGTAGTTAAGAATAAGAGATTAGGTATATAAAAAGAGAGGTGGTGTTCGACAAAGTGGAAATTAGACAAGAGACCGCGAATGCTGCAGAAATTAATGAAGAAAGAAGGCAGTGCACCAGGACAAGTCGGATTAAAGGTCTTGATGGCACCAAACCCATTACCGGAGGTCACCAACTCTGAAGTTGGTGGTGAGGGAAGGGGTAGATGAGGCATGTTCTTGGATGCAGTCCCTCCAAGCATCTCCGAGGAAGATTTATGTTTCACAATTTTATAATTTATTTTTTTTTAAAGTAATGTATGAGTAAGCTCTTGTAAATTTGTGGAAATATGTGAAGAGAGAGAGAGAGAGAGAGAGAGAGAGA
>SEYY01010567.1:0-10000 GCA_009176605.1 Armadillidium nasatum
TTCAAATTTTTAATTTTTTTGGCTAAAAAGGCCTTCAAATTTTCAAATTTCAAAGTTTTAAATAAATTTCAATTGCTTAGTTTATTAAGCCAGCATTATATATTCAAATTTACGTTGCACTTAGACCAAATAGGTTATCAAAATTTTCAAAGTGTTTAATTTGGCTGGAAAAAGCCCAGTTTTCAAATTTCATAAAATTTTAGCGATATAGGCTATATATCATTTCAATTTAAGATATAATTTTTTTTTTGGTCATAAGACCATTGTTCTAAACAAAATGTCCAATTCAGATGTACAGAATCTTTTAGATAAAGTTGCGAAAAAGGATAAGCCTTTATTGAAAAGCAGGGCATCTCTCAGAGCTCAAGTAGATTGTTATATTTCTCAGTTGGATAGTGATGGTAATACTGAAGAAAGAGATTCTGGATATATAGAAAGTATAAAAGCTGAAATAGAGTCCTTGTTAAAGGAAATAAAATCAAAGGATGAAGCTATTTTAAAAATCTACCAAGATAATGATGTAGATACCATTGTCCCAGAATTTTACGGTGAAGAACTATCTTCTGTAGTTCAATATCAATGTACGATCAAGTTAAAATTAAATAAAATTGGTAGTTCTAAGGTTACGTCAGGTAGCAATTCTCAAAATATTTCGAGTACTTGTACTTATTTAGGAGAATCTATACTAAAAACTTTAGATTGTGGGTTTTTTGAAGGTAATGAATTGGATAAATTTGCCTATAAAAGATTTATTACTAAGTTTAAGGGTGCATTTGATTTACAGAGGAACATAAATGACTCTGTTAAATTGCATTGCCTGAAAAATAAGTTAAAAGGATATGCATACTCATTGATACAGAATCTTTCCATTAATAATGAAAATTATGGGAAAGCAATAGAAGTACTTAATAAAGAATTTTTAGATGAAAAATTCATAGTAGATGAAACTATTAAAAAAATAATTAGTTTAAAACCTAATTTTGATCCATCATATAATACTACTAGAGTTTATTTAAATGAAATTCGCACATTAGTGTATGAACTGGAAAGTTATAAATTTAAATTTTTAGAGGAGCCTGCAGGGCTATTGATTCTGAGCCACATAGTTTTGTCTAAATTGCCTAATGTAGTAGTGAGAGAAATTACTCGTAAGTTAGATACAAATTATCCTGATCTAAATCAGATATTTGAGAATTATAATGAGATCATAAAGAATATAGTGAAGACTTCAAATAATCAGAATAGAAATAGTAGTCAAAATCAAATTAAAACACTTCAGCATGCCCCTCAATTTAAAAATCAATATCAATCAAAAGTGAAATCTAACTTTAAACAATTCAGCCCTTCAGATAATTATCAACTCAAATACAGGAACGATCAAACTCAAAGATCTGATGATACATCAAGACCATATGAAAAAAATAATTCCTTTGCATCATTACAAAATTTTAAAACCAATGTTAGTAATATGCATAAAGGTGATTCTACATGTAGTGGTGATACCGCTGGTTATATTTCAAAAAACTCTTCTAAATTGTGCAAATTTTGTTCTTCTCAAGGCCATGTCATGACAAATTGTAATGTTTATAAAACTTACGATTCTAGAGTAAAGAGGTGTAATGAAATCAAACTGTGTAGTAGATGCTCAAGCTCAAAACACTGTGCAGACCAGTGTCCTGGTTTAAATGATAACCTGTCCTTTAATTGCCAGGTTTGCAGTAGGAAAAATCATATCACTGCATTATGCAATATGCAGCCCCAAGCACTACAAAATCATATGTGCTTAAGCCAAGGAATTAATAAATTATATTTATTACCTACTATAACTTTGAAGGTGGGTAAAGGTCAAAAATCGACATCCATCCGATGCCTTTTAGACTCTGGGTCACAACGTACTTACCTTTCAAAGAAGGTGCTAGATAAACTTGACATATGTATGGAAAATCAACAAGGTACAAGTTATAATATTAGAACTTATTTAGGTGTTAGTACTCGCATTTTAAAAGAAATTTCACTTGATGTGCACATTGATAAATTTTGCTTTCCACTACCTCTTTTGATAGATGAGGATCTTCAATTAAAATATGAGGTCAATTTTATGGATACTGCAATCCAAAATTTAAAGAATAAATCTTACAAATTAGCTGATGATGGGTTTAAAGAAATCAACAACTCATTTTTTGAATTGGATGCCTTATTGGGCACAGATTTAATAGAGTTTTTCCCTATGCTGGAACTAGTTAAATGCATGAGTGGATCAGCTTTCAAATTGAAGGATGGGTCTATCATCCCATTTGGGAATGTTACAAATTTTTTATATCATAATCAAGTTAAATTTCCTGAACACTCTTCAGACATACAAAATGAAAATCAAATAAAAACAAATCAAACATTGGTTAATTCTGTTTTAAATCCTGTTCATTCATATTTTAGTCCTCTAAGTCACATTTTAACAGATTCTGAAGTAGAACAGGGTTTAGAAAATATGTTCAAAATAGAATCATTAGGCATTGAAAATATGAATAATAAATCTGAATTTGATCTGATACAGATTGAAAAATTCAGAGAAGGTATAGAATTCAAAGATGGAAAATACCACATTAATCTTCCTTGGATAGAGGAAAAAGTATCTTTACTGCCTTCTAATCATAATATAGCTCTCTCAGTACTTAACAGGGTTCATGAAAATTTAAAAAGAAAAAATTTAATTGAAGCCTATAATGATGTGTTTGAGCAACAGTTGGCTGAAGGCATTATTGAAGAATTTAGGGTGTCTCCCTCTGAATATAAGAACTATATTTGGATTCCTCACAGGCCTGTTATCAAAACTGAAGAACAAGTTTCTACGAAAGTCAGGCCTGTATTCAATTGCTCACTTAAAGTAAATTCACTCCCATCTATAAATGAAGCAGCATATACTGGGCTGGATCTAATGACTTCCTTATTAGGACATTTATTTAGGTTTAGGTCAAATCAGTTTGTTATGTTATCTGACATAAAGCAGGCCTTCCTTCAGATCAAATTAAAATCTATGGAAGATCGCAATCGCTTCTGTTTCTTCTGGAAAAATAATGGACAATTAAAGGCGTATCGGTATTCAACAATTGTGTTTGGTTTTACTTCCTCCCCATTCATTCTCAACTACATCATCAAACATCATGCTCAGTCATACCCAGATGATGAATGTACTCAAATTTTATCAAATAATTTTTTTGTTGACAACCTGATCTTTAGTGGCAATGACCCTCAATGTTTAAAAGAACTTTATCATGAATGTAACAAAAGAATGGAAGCTGGTGGGTTCCATCTTAGAAGTTGGGACTCAAATGATGAGCAATTAAGAAGTGTAATGCAAGAAGATGGTAGAATAATACAGCATCAAGAAGCAGAAGATAAGGTGCTGGGTTACCTTTATAATCCTCATTCAGATAAATTAAAACTGGCAAGTTTTTCAGTGAATGAAAGAGCAGATACTAAAAGGTTATTGTTATCAGCTGTTTCAAAGATTTTTGATCCCCTCAATCTTTTTTTGCCTGTAACGTTAAAGGGCCGGTTGTTAATCAGGAATTTATGGCAATTGGGTCTAGATTGGGATGAGAAGGTCCCTTCAGATGTTTTATCCTCTTGGTCCCTTCTCTGTTCAGAGTTAAATGAACTCAAAAATGTTGAAATCGAAAGATGTGCTTTTTTACCTTCAACTTCAAATTCTTTGTTCATATTTTGTGATGCATCAACGTCTTGCTATGGTTTTGCTGTTTATAGCATAGGTAAAAGTTCAAATTTAATATTTTCTAAGGCCAAAGTATCTCCCCTCAAATCAAGGGCTCTGCCCTCTTTAGAATTATTGTCTGTGTTTTTATTTTTTAAATGTATTAAGTCAATATTATCAGAATTTTCTGATGTTCAGTTCAAAAACATAAAAGTTTTTGTAGACGCTCAAATTGTTCTTTCATGGTTATTATCTGGAAGAGCCAAAAATAAAAATGTTTTTGTAAACAACAGACTCAAGGAAATTTCCTTTGATCAAAAAACAAGTAGAACAAGAGTTCAAAGTTTCTATTTCCTACGCTTATATCAATACTTCTGAAAATCCTGCAGATTTAATTACCAGAGGTGTTTCAACCTCTACTTTTCTTACTAAGTTGCCATTATGGCTTAAGGGTCCATCCTGGATACTTCAAAATCAGTCGCAGTGGCCGGTTAGTAAACTTAAATGTTTGTCGGAGGCCAATAAGGAAAAGACTTTACAATGTCATTTGTCTGTGGATGTTACACAATCATTGTTACCCTTAGAGGATTATTCCAGTATACATAAACTTTATAGGGTAACTTCTAATATCTTCAAGTTCATTAGTAGGAGTAAAGGGCTTGATGAAAATAGTGATAGAAGAGCCCAACTCTATTGGTTGAAGCAAATGCAGCAGCAATGTTTTTCAAAGGAAATCTCATTCCTAAAGAATCCTAAAAAGGATGAAATTCCATTAATAGTTAATCAACTCAATTTATTTATTGATGATAATGGCATTCTCAGGTCTAGAGGGAGAATAGCTTAAAACTCTGCTGTACAACTATGGTGTGATAAATCCAGTTCTTCTTGTCAAGAACCACCACCTCATTAAATTGATAATTAGAGATTTTCTTGCTAGATGTCAGCATTTAGGTTTTCAAGCTACCATCAATTTTATCGGATCTCATGGTTTCTGGATTGCTAAGGCCAGACAAGCTGTGAAAAATGTTTTGTCTGAATGTATCGTCTGCAAAAAATTTAATAGCATTCCTTTTAAATATCCCAAAATGACAAACCTTCCTCAACATAGGGTGAATTTTGTGCGTCCTTTTGAGCATACTGGTGTTGACTTCACTGGACACCTCTTTGTAGAGGATGATAATAAAGAACTCAGAAAAATGTATTTATTAATTTACACATGCCTTAATATTCGGGCTATTCACATTGATGTTCTTCCAGATATGTCTGCTGAGTCATTCTTACTTTCTTTTCAACGGTTCACCAATATATATGGCATACCTTCCAGTTTGTATTCAGATAATGCCAGAACTTTCAAACAAGGAGGAGATATATTGTTAGAATCCTTGTCTTCAGACATGTTCTCTGAGCATATGCGCATGAACAACATCAAACATTATAAGATTCCTCTGTACAGTAGTTGGGTAGGCTCAGTTTGGGAAAGAATGATACGAGTGGTTAAGGGATGTCTATATAAAACTATAGGTAAAGCAACCTTAACTTACTATCAATTGTTAACAACTATTTCAAATATTATTAATGTTGTTAATTCAAGACCTTTGACTTATAGGTCATCAGAAAATGAATTGGAAATCATTTCTCCAAACTCCTTTTTAAAGCCTTATGGCAACTCAAACCTTATATTCAATGAAGTTTCCTTACCTATATGGAAACAGCTTCCTCCTTCACAGCAAGACCTATCCATAACTCTAAGTACTCAAGGAAAAGTATTAGAAACCTTTAAGCAATTATGGTATGAGTCTTATTTATTAAATTTACGCCAAACAAGTAGAAATCTCTACCAGTCAGAATGGACCAACAGAATAAAGGTAGGAGACATCGTTTTGATTCAGACACCCAATAAGCCAAGACCCTTCTGGCTTTTGGGCAGAGTTTTGGATGTTATCGTTGGTCATGATAATAAGATTAGAAGTGTTTTGGTTAAAAGGGGAGATGGACAAACATGTCATCATTCAATCTGCCATCTGTACCCTTTAGAGCTGTCTATCACTCATTCTGTAACCAGTGGTGAAGCTGACGATCAAATCTGCCATGATTCATCTAATGCAGAGTTTGCAGACAGTCAAGAAAATGAGGCTTCAGATCAAAATGATCCCTCACCTTTAAATTCAGTTCAAGATAATGGTAATAGTGCTGTCCCAGATGTTCAGCCTTCAACTTCAGGTATAAATTTACCTTCTCAGCTTAAATCTCTCAAAACTCAACCTCAGACAATGTCAATCAGAGAAAGACCACTTAGACATGCTGCTGTCAAGTGTCATGAATTCCTTCACAGGAATTTATCTTATTTGTAGTGTTTTATTAATTTTAGTAATTGCAATGATACTGCTCATTGCAACTCTTCAGTGGGAGGATATAAAAACTGTTTATATGCTTTCACTAATTTATCTGTGTATATATTTTATCTTATTTATCTAGTGTATTATTTTATCTATAATTTAAGTTCTCATTGATTGGAGTTTGTAGAGTCGGTGGTTTGTTTTTTGTATCGATATGTAGCATTTTGTTGTTCAACAAACTGCTGGCTAACACGCTCTCACTTTTTAAAATTCATGGTAAGGTCTAGACGTTAAAAATGTAAGTTTTCGCTTGTTTATTACAAGTTCTCAAAATTCGAAGAAATTTAGGTATGAGTTATATATTTTCTTTTTTTAAAATCTTTCTAACTATCATATCTATTGCCTTCTACTCAAATATATAACTGCGTTAACGTTCTTAATTATATGGAATTCGTATAAGAAGGAACTTCAAGAGGCAACAAAACTTTTTGAAAAAGTTCAATAGTAAGTCTTCTCATTTTTTAATTGTAACTAATCACGACCCTTCTCTTTCAGGTCTTTAAATAAAAGCTCAAACTCAGAGTTTTTATAAAGTTTATGGTGGTTCCTTGAACTTGATCTTTATCTCCAAATAATGCAATATTAGTATTAAAAGCTTCTGCAGCTTCTTTGAAAATAAATAGTTCTGTCGCTAATAAGAAAGATAGTAGGATTACCTTTTCCTCTTCAGAGCACATGTTCAGCTTAAACCAAGGAGCTTTTCCATTGGCCAGTTGATAAGTATTTTATATTTATTTTTTTTTCATTATTTTTATTTTTCAACTTCAGATCTTTTGTGTTGATGCTTTTAGTCCCAATACCACAGCACTATTATTTTTTGATTATACATCTTCTTATTAAATGTTGTTAGTCCTCGAGCAAATGGAATGATAAAGATTGATGAAACAGAATTTTGCTGATGAGCATAGTCAGTCACATCCTCGAACGGTTCAAAAGTTTATAGCATATCTTTAAACATATTTCGGTCATAAGCCCCAAAAGATGGTACACCTCCTAAATTGCTTAACTTTTCATTTGAAATTTGCAAAAAGAATCTGATCATTTAAAAAGCACAACCAAAATCTAATTTCTTCTCCTTCTCGAATGTCTATAAATTTTGTCGACATATGCACGAAATATACGGTTCTGAAACTTTGCTCAGTGTAACACTAACTGTCCTGTTTCTTTGAGATCATAATTTACTATTACCTGCAAAATATCAACAAAGCAGGAATTAGGTTCTTTTTAGTGCTTGAAGCAGCTCATAATATGTTTCTTAATTGTCGTCTAGACCATTATTTTCAGAGTCTTCATCTTTATCTTCGGCAGTATTTATTTCAGAAAATCTGGTAGAGAAAAAGCAGATATCATCTTTGTAGCTTATCAGTTATGATATTTGTAATTTTCAATTTTATGTCAAACCCATTACGATTTTCCTTATATTCTTTCGTTATTATATGTAAAGTCTGACCCCCAAGGAAACATTTGCAAGTCAATACAATACTCTCTAAACACCAGTTATTTATGTAGTGAGCTGTAACTCCTATAAGAAAGATCTCATTTGTCAGTGAGAGATTCTGTGAATTCTCAAATTTTTATTTTAAATATCTGCCTCGTACAATAAGCAATTTTCTGTAATAATTTGTTTACTATTTGCGTACTGATAACTGATTAAAGTTAGAATGGACTGCATTAATTAAATTGGATCTTTACTTTAAAAATTTAATTGTACTTAAAAATACTTGAAAGGACTTGATTTTTTCCAATTACATTAGGCTCAAGGGCAAGAAAAATATATTTGATTTTTGAAACATCAAGTACAAGTAGAAACACAAGTATATGTACTTGTTACTTGTACTTGGACCCAAGCTTAATATATGCTATTATTATATATTATATATATATATATATATATATATATATATATATATATATATATATATATATATATATATATATATATATATATATATATATATATATATATATATATATATATATATATATATATATATATATATATATATATATATATATATATATATATATATCATATATGTAAGATAGAAATATAATTACCTAATATAATATAGTTTAAATATATCCGTTGATATTTTACTTTTTTTTCTATTGTTTACTTTCTCAGTTTTCTTAAAATATTAAATGTTCCCAAAGGAAATTAGTTTTATAAATTCGAAAAAGAAAGACGAAATGTTCTTCTATATTAGTTTTGAATGCGTGAAGTAACATTTCGTCATTTACAGAGGCCTTTTTCCCTTAACTAGAAGAAATGGCATTTTATGGAGCCAAATAATGCGAGGCAATTTTGGATAATCATGTTAACGAAATTTATGGTTAGAATGGCGGAGCATTTATTTTTATTTGAGATTATTTTTTAATTTGATTTCCTTTGATGCTCAACTTGGGGAAAGTTTAATTTTTTAAAGATGAAGCTAAACAACACATAAGGGCTCATTGAAACACGTTTGAGCTTTATGTTTCTAATTCAAGGGAAGCATTAAATTTTTTAAAATAAACTTTCATAAAGTTATTATCATTATTATTATTATTATTATTATTATTATTATTGCCGGGTAAGATTCTTAATATTTTTTAATATTTACTGAAAAATCAAACATATGCCAGAAGGGAACAACCACTTTTTAAAACTTAATAATCCTAAACGTCAAAGTTTAAAAACTCTAAACCGCTCTTCACAGAAATTGAATTACGTAATTATCTTTTTCTATTTTTTTTTATTTAACAACAATAATACTTAGTATTAATCGGATTAGATAGAATATATGAATATTAGAAGGTCAAATTTATAAATTGGCATTAGGTTTCAATAGACATGAGAAGCTCATTTAAATAATTGAACCTTTTTGAAGATTTTAACGAACTGAAAAATAACTTGACTTTATCTAATCTATTAAAATGAGATTGATAAAAAAATCTCTAATCATTTTGGAAACTCTATTCAAAGAACATTATATATATATATATATATATATATATATATATATATATATATATATATATATATATATATATATATATATATATATATATATATATATATATATATATATATATATATATATATATATATATATATATATATATATATATATATATATATATATATATATTATATATATATATATATATATATATATGTGTGTGTGTGTGCGTGTGCGTATGTATGTATGTGTGTGTATGTAGGTGTGTGTGTATATGTGGATGTGTGTATGTGTGTGTGTCAGAAATATGTTGCAAAGTCGAAATAATTTACTTTAAATCATTGGAACCATATTTACAACAATTGTCTATGACTGTCCTTATCAATAATATCAGCCCCAGTCGATTGTCGTGAAACTTAAATGACTTTTTTTAAATGAGCTGTACAAAAAAAAAAAAAAAAAAAAAAAAAAAAAAAAAAAAAAAAATAGAGAAAATGGCAAAAGTTATTCAATCACCCAATTTGGTACTTATAACTTGTTAAATACTTCATTTTATTTATATTTTATTGGTTTATTGTGCAGAAGCATTATGTTCGTGTGTCATGCATTTGCAGGTTAGTACGCAATACCAAATTCATACCAAATTTAGGGAGGAGCAAAAGTCCCTTTAAATCAGTGATCGTACGGGATTCCCGATTCCGCGGGATCTTGATATTTTAATCCCGATCCCGATGTCAAAATTTTAATTTTTATTATCTAATCCCGATATCCCGATTGGTTTATATCGAAAGGAGTTTGTAATTTGGATAAAATATTTCGCAGAATAATCATAAATTTTCAATGAAGGCTCGAACAGAATGAAAATCAGCGTCAGTTTACCAGTTTCTTTAGTTGTGATGTTTGATGGCTTTTTTTTTTTTTTTTTTTTTTTTTTTTTTAATTAATTATTTTTT
>SEYY01010568.1:0-2500 GCA_009176605.1 Armadillidium nasatum
TGTCAATGGTCAGAATGGTGGCAAGAAATGGCAACAGTGGATGATCAATTTTCGAGGAAAATCATCTTCAGTGATGAGGCACATTTTCACCTCAGTGGATTCGTCAATAAGCAGAATTGCCGCATTTGGGCGAATGCTAATCCAAGAGTGATTGTCGAAAAACCAATGCACCCACAAAGAGTGACTGTTTGGTGTGGTTTATGGGCTGGCGGCATCATCGGGCCGTATTTTTTCCAAAATGAAGCCGGTCAGGCAGTTACTGTGAATGGTGTTCGCTATCGTGAGATGATAACGAACTTTTTATGGCACGAATTGGAAGGTATGGATGTGGACGATATGTGGTTTCAACAGGACGGTGCCACTTGCCACACAGCTAACGAAACAATGGCTATTTTGCGCGACAAATTCAATGGCCGTGTTATCTCACGTGGTGGCGATGTCAATTGGCCGCCAAGATCATGTGATTTGACACCGTTGGACTTCTTTCTTTGGGGTTATTTGAAAGAAAAGGTGTACGTCGATAAGCCAGCAACAATTCAAGAGCTAAAGGATGAGATAATTCGGCACATTAACGGCATAGAACCCCAATTATGCCTCAGCGTCATCGAAAATTTGGACCATCGGATGGAGGTGTGCCGCCGAGGTCGTGGCGGCCATTTGGCCGATATTTTGTTCCATACATAATTGAACCATACCATATTATCATAATAAAAAGAAATGACAATAAATTCCTAAGTAATTTGTGTTTTATTCAAAATCAATATCGGCCCTTAAAATTTAACCACCCTTTATATATATATATATAATATATATATATATATATATATATAATATATATATATATATATATATATATATATATATATATATATATTATATATATATATATATATATATATATATATATATATTATATAATAATATATATATATATATATATATATATATAGATATATATATATATATATATATATATATATATATATATATATATATATATATATATATATATATATATATATATATATATATATATATATATATATATATATATATATATATATATATATATATATATATATATATATATATATATATATATATATATATATATATATATATATATATATATATATATATATATATATATATATATATATATATATATATATATATATATATATATATAATGCATGCAAATGAAATTGAATTCCTATTTTCAGTGTGTTTATGAGTCTAGAAAGTTTTACGAAGAATGTGGAAACAAGAGAGGAAAATTTTTATTATTTTCTTGCAATGTATTTTTATTTTTTTATTTATTGATTTATTTGTTTTTTTCTTAAACATTCATTCAAAAAAAAAAAAGTTATTTAAAAGAAAAATAAGTGTAAATTATTTTAAGAGTTTCTTAATCTAAGAGTTTTATATCATATATTATAAGGAACTAAGGAATAATAATTCGATCATTTAAAATATATAAATTCGACGTTTTCAAAATAATAAAATCCAATCTGTGCAGATTTTGAAACCAATTTATTTAAGTTTCTTAAAGAATGAATTATCTTTCTCAGAGTCGCCAGGGCGATCTCCGTTGATCTTCCAATAAGTTTCACTCCAAATTATTTTATTAATGAAGTTCGGATTATGCAATTGGATGTGCAAATATTTCAAATTAATTACAAGGAAAAGTTTTAATAATTCAATTTAAATCTTTTTTTGCGCATTTTTCTTTAACAAAATTGTTTCATAATTATTAAATAATTGCATTCAATTATATATATATATATATATATATATATATATATATATATATATATATATATATATATATATATATATATATATAATATATATATATATATATATATATATATATATATATATATATATATATATATATATATATATATATATATATATATATATATATATATATATATATATATATATATATATATATATATATATATATATATATATATATTATATATATCCTTTGGTGGGCAAAGGCCAGACAGAGGCAAACTGATTTCCAACAGAGTTGCGAACACAGAATCAAGAGAGATTAAAGGCTGACATCTCTCGATAAAAGGCGATTGAAAATGTGCAAACTAATGGAAGGTAGGAAAACATATAAAGGAAGTGTGTTCCAGACTTTACTGGTAGAGTAGCTGTAAGACCAATCATAGCTCTTAAGTCTGGGGTCAGAGAGTTTGATAGAGAAGGAATGAGACTAAATAGAAAGGCGTTTCGAGCAAACCCTTCTCAGTGGAGAAGTATGAAACGTGAGAGTTCAGAAGAGAAGTGTCCGTTGAAGTATCAACAGTAGAATTTGAGATAGAGAAGATCGCTGACGAGCATCACTTTTCACATACTTAAAGGAGGAAGGGTTTCCATCTACAGCAGCTACTATAGATCGGCTAGAAAAAGAATCAGAGAGAGGTCACGGAGAGATAGAATCCGAAAGCGGAAAGTTTGGAAATCAAAACTTTATGCCAAA
>SEYY01010568.1:7500-22500 GCA_009176605.1 Armadillidium nasatum
GTCGTAACTTTCCTCGAGATGTTCTTATCCTTGAGCAATGGATCCAACGAGGCAAGTGATGCAAGGAGGGTTGCCTTGAAGCAGCTGACCTCTGATCTATCTCGTATTTCTAATTGGGGCAAAGAGAACATGGTTGTTTTCAATGCCACCAAAACTCAATTCCTCATCTCACTACTCGACATAATCTTCCACACAACTATGATATCTTCTTCGAAAACACTCAACTCAGACCTTCATCTGTTCTTAATATTCTCGGTGTTTTCTTTTCTCGTGATCTTTCTTGGAAAGATCACATTACCTCTATTTCTAAACAAGCTTCTAAGAGGTTAGGTGTTCTGAGGGGCCTTCAGTATTTCTTCACTCCACCCCAGTTGCTTGCTCTGTAAAGGGGTGTTGTTCGCCCCTTCGCACATCTGGGGTGGTTCCACACATACAGCTCTCCTAGAGAAGGTGGAGTCTAGGGCATTTCGTCTCATCAACTCTCCTGCTCTTACTAACTCTCTTCAATCTCTTTCTTCCCGTCGAATTGTTGCGTCACTCTCTCTATACTATCGCTATTACAATGGACACTGCTCTTCAGAACTCTCTCGTCGCATACCTCCTCCACTGAGAAGGGCTCGTGCGACTTGACTTTCTACACAGTCTCATCCTTTCTCTGTTCCAACTCTCTGACCCCAGACTTAACCGCTATGCTC
Organism: Armadillidium nasatum; assembly: GCA_009176605.1. Lineage (NCBI taxonomy): Eukaryota > Metazoa > Arthropoda > Malacostraca > Isopoda > Armadillidiidae > Armadillidium > Armadillidium nasatum. The sequence goes on from SEYY01010568.1 coordinate 8,196, forward strand.
TGTCCTACATGTACTCTACTGGTAAAGTCTTGGAACACACTCCCTTTATCTATTTTCCCAACTTCCTTTGACTTGCACACCTTCAAACGCCGTGTATCAGGTCACGTCGGCCATTAACCGGCTACGATTCTGACTTAACCTCTAACTCTGATGGAATTTGGTAGGCCAAGTCAAACTACGGTATATCCTCAACTCTGATGGAATTTGGTAGGGTAGGCCTCTGGCCTTTGCCCACCAGAGGTGATATAATATATATATATATATATATATATATATATATATATATATATATATATATATATATATATATATATATATATATATATATATATATATACCTTCTCCACTGAGAAGGGCTTGTGCGACTTGTCTTTCTTCACAGTCTCATCCTTTCTCTATCCAACACTCTGATCCCAGACTTAACCGCTATGCTCAATCTTACATATACTCTACTGGTAAAGTCTGGAACACATTCCCTCCCTTCACCTACTTTCCCAAATATATATATATATATATATATATATATATATATATATATATATATATATATATATATATATATATATATATATATATATATATATATATAATATATAAGTATCATCTTGAATAAATTTTATTAAAAATAAATTTGCAAAGAATGAATTTAACATTAGATATATAATTATGAGAACTTTATTGATTAATACAAATTATGACAAATAAATTACTCAACTTTTCGTTGTAATTATTATTACTAACACCATTTCAAAAGATTACTGAAAAATATGTAAGAACATTATCATTATTATTATTATTATTGAGAATAAGCAACGAGATTTAATAATAACACAAGATATTGTCAACTGCGGATCAAGATATTAAAAAATGCTAATAACTATAAATTAGTATGATCACAATGAACGGACACATAGATGAAAAAATATGATAGTATTGAATTTACTGACAATATAATAATATAGTTGATAGGTATTTTCTTGAAAAATAAAAGAAAATAGAAAATATGAACAAAATTAGAAAAGATATAGAGATATAAGGACCATGGAATGGGATATAAAATGGATATATATATTCACATTCAAACACAGCACGCATCCAGTCATCAAAGAAACACACAAAGAATCAAACAGACACACACAGAAGATACAATAACTAACAATACAGACTAAATGTATGGCATATCAGCTCAGAATCTGTGAAGCAAAAACCTACCCCCATTGAGGTGGACAAGATATTTTCAAAGACAAGGCTAACGAGTAGAGATATAGAACGGACGGTCAAAATATCTTCTGGCTTGAGCTTGAAGATGCAAAGAGATTCATTATGTGAAAAGAAGTGGAATCAGAGTTAATATCAAAGATGGAAAAATTTTATGGGAAAAGGAAAAGTGTAAAACGAGTGTGTATGTGAATGTATATTAGAGTGTGAAATGGATGAAAGTGTAAGAGAGGATCGGTAAGAGAGACCTTGATGTTCACATATCCGTGTTTTCAGTAGCCGTGTGGTGAATCCAGCATAGCCCTTGTTACACAATGGACAAGTAAATTTATATACCACCTCAGCCCTAAAAGAGAATGGAAGAGAAGATCTATAGTGAAAGAAGGATGAAATTTTGAAAGAAATGCTATGAATAAAACGTAAGTCTAAATGAGGAAAGCGGTGGGAAAATGACTTACATAATTTAAAAGTCAATGAAACAATATAGTGGCTCAAATAAGGGAAGTTAAAGTAAATTTTTCTCTTTAGAGCTGAAGAAACAGGAAAAAGAGGATGATATTTAACTATAGTTCCATTTCTTTAAAAGTTTTAGAACCTATACTTGTTGGATATATTTGAAAACTCCTTGATTCTTTTACTTTTATATCTTCGGCATTTTGGTGAATCTTTTACTGTGGCAACAGAAATATTGAAAGTCTTCGATATTTTGATTTCTAACACACTCTAATATACTCTCTTTCGGTATTTATCATTCTGAAGAATTTATTTTAAAGATGCCCATTATTCATTCTTTAGATCTTTTAAGAGTGATGTTTCTCAATGTTCTGCTCAATCTTTTGTTATTTTGTAGTTTTAATCATTTCTCATTTCTACGTCACTTTATCACTTATCCTATCTTACGCTGACTATTAGATACTTCATTACTCTTAAAGATGAAAGGTTTTCTACTCAACTTCAAATAGCCACTGCTAGGAGGACGGCTTGAATCAATATGTCTTTTTTTTCAATGCATAAGAAACTCAGTTTCTTCATCCACCTGATCAACAAAGTCCTTTACACAGCAATTAATTTGAAACTTTCTTCTTTTCTTAATATTCATTGTATTTCTTTTTCATGTGTTGTATCTCGGAAGAATGGTTTATTAATCTTACTAATAAAATTTTCATTCTTTTTCGCATATGTTGGTGGGGTTGGAGATTTTCTAAAGCTTTTTGCAATGCTGCATATTGGCTTTCTTGTCCCCAGGAGATCCGCTTCCAGCTCTTCTACAAGTGTTTCCTATGCATTTTACTTCTCTCTTCTTTTAATCCGATCCGCTTGACTCCTCGTCTCTACATGTTCCTTCCTGTCTTCAAGTATATTTTGAAATGTCTTCATGCTTTCTTCTCACCAACCAAGTATCTTGTTCAGCAAAGAAGGGTTGTTCGTCATTGTATGGAGGAACGCATTTTATATATTGGGAAGTTACACTATCAGAGTCCATCTTGAATGGATTTAATATATAGCATTTCACTTTATTAACCCCTTTTATCTTCGCTGAATCCCTAAATCTTCTTCTTCCGTCAATCTGTTGCATTAGTTTCATAATATACTATCACTCATATTGTTTCTCCGGTATCCTCAATCGAATTTTTTTCCCCAGGAGAAAGCTCGTGCGACTTGTCTACTCTCACAATCTCATGTTTTCTCTTCTGAAATCCTTGACACCAAAATTAATATTTATGTTCATTCTTACATGTACACTTCAGGTAAAGTTTGGAACTAAATTTCCTCTCAGTTTTATAGATTCCTCATGACGTAAAACATATAAACGCCGTACTTACTTTTCATGACTGCCCTTAACAGATTGCCTTCTATTTTGATTTCAAAAAATCTGATAGTTTCTAAACGAGCCTCTATCCTTTCCCATTAGTGAATATATATATATATATATATATATATATATATATATATATATATATATATATATATATATATATATATATATATATATATATATATATATATATATATATATATATATATATATATTGTATATTTTACATTTCAAATAACAATAATTTTCCTTAGTTATGTGCAAAATAGTAATAATAATAGAGACACCGGATATCTAAGGGAGATAGTAAGAACATTGGCCTTTCACAGTATATTCAAGTGCGATAAGGTAGAATTGTGAATACTTTGTTTCTCTACAAGAAAGAGTTGGGTACACAAATAAACAATTTAAACGTTAACTTTCGTAATAGAATCCTATTTGAAACCAAATTCATTTTCCCGAAGACGATTGAATTGGTTAGACGTATCGTAAAATTCGAAACACACAACTAAATTCAAATTATAAAATATTTTAAAAATAATTTTAAAAAATATTTAAAAGTGATATAATAAAAAATAATAATAAAATAATAATAATAATAATAATAATAATAATAATAATAATAATAATAATATATAATAATAAATAATAATATATAATAATAATAATAATAATAATAATAATAATAATAATAATAAATAATAATAATAATAATAATAATAATAATAATAATGATAATGAAATAATAATAATAATAATAATAATAATAATAATAATAATAATAATAATAATAATAATAATAATTAATATAATAATTATTTAAAATTTTTTATTAAAATAATTAATAATATTTATAATATTAATAAAATATATAATATATAATATAATAAATAATAATATATATATATATATATATATATATATATATATATATATATATATATATATATATATATATATATATATATATATATATATATATATTTACAGAACGCCACCACTCACGGGAAGAGCGCTTTTCAAGAAGGGGGCACACACACAAGGACAAAACACATTCAAACACACACACCTAACGCACAACCCTCAAGTGAGCTCAGACGGAAGCCTTAAAGAGTGGAATATTAAATACAGGAGGGAAAATGGAAGATGGTAGAGAATTTCACAGAGTAGAGGTGGCTGGAAAGAAGGAGGTACCACAACGGGCTAGCCTGGGATTTCCTACGTCCACACAAAATTGGTGAGAAAGCAGGGCACCCCTTGTGCAACGAGGACGACGCAACGGTGGAGGAATGCGAGAGGCCAAATCCCTCGAGCACCTGCCATTGTAGTACCTGTAGAAAAGAGATAGCGCGCCAACGTCACGTCGCAGAGACAGAGAGTCAAGAGAGTTTGAAGGTAGGGGACATATAATTAATCTTATAGCTTTTGACTCAACCCTATCCAGAAGAGAGGAAGAGAAGGAGCCCCATCCAAATGTGAGAGCAGTACTCCATACAAGGACGAATAAGACCCTTATATATTTGGAGTAACTGCTCAGAAGGAAAAAAATTCTCGCAATCTGAACAGAACTCCCAGCTTCTTAAGAGGCCGCTTTAGCAACCATTGTGATATGTGGTTTCCAAAACAGTTTGTTGTTTATGTTTAGACCAAGAATGTTAATGTTATTTACAGGTGAGACGGGAGAGCCATCGAAGAGGATAGGAAAGTTAGGAGGTGTTTTTGAGAGGGAGATGTGAAGAAGTTGAGTTTTTAAAAAGTTGAATTTCACAAGGTTGCTATGACCCCACCGGGAAATCCCATCCAGATCGGCAAGAATAGAATTGGAAAGTTGAAGACGAGAAGCAACTCTAGAAGCAAAAGAGGGAGCAGATTTGAAATGAGTAGAAGAATGTAGAGTTGAGTCATCAGCATAAGAGTGAACAGAGTTAGAAGTGAAGTTGAGAAGATCGTTAATGAAAATTTAGAATAAAGTTGGGGATAAAACAGAGCCCTGAGGAACACCACAGTTGACAGAAAAGGAAGGAAGAGGTCGCTCCATCTACAACTGCCGAAAATGGAACGATCTGAGAGAAAACTAGACAAGAGTAAGCAAAGAGAAGGAGGAAACCCAAAGGAGGGGAGCTTGGAGAGCAGCGACGCATGCCATACCCGGTCAAAAGCCTTGGATATGTCAAGCGCCACCACACAAGACTCCCCGAAGTCCCTAAGGGCAGAAGACCATAGATCAGTAAGATAGGAAAGTATGTCACCAGTTGACCTCGAGCGTCGAAAGCCATACTGGTGATCAGAGAGAAGAGAATGAGACTCCAAATGATCCAGGAAATGAGAGTTGAGGAGAGTTTCAAAATTTTTAGATAGAACACAAGTGAGAGCTATAGGTCGATAGTTAGAAGGGTCAGAGCGACTACCTTTTTTCGGGATCAGCTGAACAAATGCACGCTTCCAGCATTGAGGAAAAGTATTAGTATTAAGGCATAGAGAGTAGAGCTGAACGAGGACAGGCGCTAACTCGGAAGCACACTCCCTCAGAACACGAGGGGGAATGCCATCCGGGCCACTGGCCTTCCTGACGTTCATAGATTTCAGGATCCCATGCACCTGATCATGAGTAATTACAGGCAGAGACATGGGACACCTGAGAGGAGAAGGAGTAGGAGGAGGGATGCCAGAATCGAGCAGGGTGGAATTAGATGAAAAAAGGAGGCCGAAGAGATTAGCCTTTCAGAAGGAGTATTAGCTACAGAACCATCAGAGCGAATAAGAGGAGGAAAGGCAGATTTACAGAAGTTGTTAGAGATATTTTTGACAAGAGGCCAGAAATTTTTATCAGTAGGAGAGCCATGGAGGTCAGCGCACTTCCTTTTTATGAAAGTACGCTTAGTCCGTCGAAGAACATCCCTGCAACGATTCCGAGCTGAATGAAAATTAGCAAGAGTGATAGGAGAAGGAGAGTTTTTCCATTCACGATAAGCATTGTCTCTCTCCGAAGGGCAAGAGAACAATTGCCATCGAACCAAGGATTTTGTGGAGAAAAAGATTTAGTTGAAGATGGAATGAATCTGCCCATCCCATCAAGGATTACGGCCCCTACCTTTTCAGCAGAGACAGAAGCGTCCCCCGAGACAAAGCAAGATTCACTCCAATGATAGTTAGCAAAGAAGCAGCGCATTGCCCCCCAATTAGCCCGATTAAAGTACCAGAAAGTACGTTCATGGCATGGTGGAGCTGTTGGAGAGAAAGCATTATAACTAAGAGCTATAAGATTATTGCCAGAGTTACCAATAGGAGGGAAAATGATGTATTTATATCTAGAAGGAGTAGTGTTGAAACATAAATCAAGTGTATTTAAGAATTCGTTAGGACGATCTGCAATGTTTGTATGTTCCCTAATCAGATTGTTAAGAATGCTGAATGATTTGGCCTCCCTCCCACCTGTATCAGTAAAAGAGGAGCCCAACCACTCAGTGTGTTGTACGTTGAGATTCTCTAAATAGAGGACTTCAGCATTTGGATGAAAAGAAGTGACAGTCTCGTGAGTAGTAGTAAGATATTGAAAAAAACTGGAAAATCTGTTCCATTAGGGGAGCAGTAACAGAAACACAAGATAACTGTAGTAGTAGGAAGACAAATTTTAAGCCATAAAACATCGAAATTAGGAGATTCTAGATTTAGGAGACGTGTCACAGTTGTGTTAATGTTAATATAGGCACAGACTCAACCATTTAGACTGAAATTGTGAAAAAAGTTGTAGTTAGAGACATTAAGCTTGCTAGAGAAAGAATCCCTGTCCAGCTGGGTCTCAGACAGAAGCAAAAGGTTAGGACGAGAGGTAGTGAGGTAGTGTTCAACAGTGTAACAATGGAAGATACGCCATTGTTACGTTTTTGAACTTCGCACCCATTTAATAGTAATTTACGAATGAAAATTATAAAATTAATAATTCAACAGTTTAAAATGCAGTGCGAATATATTGAGATCAGTTCGTTTAATAATAGAAGATATGAAGAACAAAAAATATTTCATAGTTAACTCACGCGACACGTAAATTATGATAGTATCTTAGTTAATGAAGTGAGATACTTAAACGTGTCACCTTAATTAATTAGGGGTCATTTCATTGATCGTAATCTCGAAGAGAGAAACCCGGCAAAAGGGTTAATATAATAGAGCGACAGGAGAAGTTGAATACCTCCTGATAGAAGTTAAATAGATAGGAGAAGTAGAATACCTCCTGAAGAATTTAAAAGAGATAGGAGAAGTTGAATACCTCCTGAAAGATTAAGTATAAAAGGAGAAGTAGGATTCCTCCTGAAGAAATTGAGAGAAATAGGAGAAGTAGAATTCCTCCTAGAAGAGAAGATTTGAATAAGTATTGGAGAAGTCGTATACCTCCAGAGAAGAATAATAGGAGAAGTAGGATTCCTCCTGAAAGAACAAATAGGTTGGAGAAGTTAAATACCTCCAGAGAAGAATAAAAGGAGAAGTAGGATTCCTCCTGAAAGAATTTAATTAAATAAATGTGCTTGGAAGCAGATGGGACGAAGAAAAGATAGGAACATCACAAGGAAGTCAGAAGAGAAGAGAAGAGAAGAGGAGTGGAGAAGAGAAGAAATGAAAAGAGAAGAGAGGAGAGGAGAGGAGAGGAGAGGAGAGAGAGAAGAGAAGAGAAGAGAAGAGCGGAAAAGAGAAGGCTACTGAATATGAAGCTTCATGATCTTCTCCCTGAAGTTGCAGAGTTTGTGGAGTTTTGCGAGAATTGACCAAATGTAATACAAAAATTTAATATTTCGTTATAGTATTTCAGTATTTTTTAAATAGTAAATTAAAAGAAATTCAAAAAAAAAAAAAAAAATTTGTGAAGCAACATATATTTCGGTGCAAAGTACTTTCGACAATTAATGGTAAATTAAATATTTAAAAGAAAAAAAAAGAATTGGTCAATAATGAATGATGATTTCGTCGCAATCGAGTGAAATGAAGATTAGCTCTTTGCATGGTTTTAAGGACTGGGAACCCTTTCAATCAGGTTTTATTCCCATGTACGATTGCAGGAATGTCAAATTTCTGCAATTGACTCCACCCTGCATCATGCGGGAAATGGTGTATTGTATAAAAATAAATATAAATATATATATATATATATATATATATATATATATATATATATATATATATATATATATATATATATATATATATATATATATATATATATATATATATATATATATATATATATATATATATATATATATATATATATATATATATATATATATATATATATATATATATATATATATATATATATATATATATATATATATATATATATATATATATATATATATATATATTATATATATATATATATATATATATATATATATATATATATATATATATATATATATATATATATATATATATATATATATATATATATATATATATATATATATATATATATATATATATATATATATATATATATATATATATATATATATATATATATATATATATATAATATATATATATATTATATATATATATATATATATATATATATATTATATATATATATATATATATATATATATATATATATATATATATATATATATATATATATATATATATATATATATATATATATATATATATATATATATATATATATATATATATATATATATATATATATATATATATATATATATATATATATATATATATATATATATATATATATATATATATATATATATATATATATATATATATATATATATATATATATATATATATATGGTATATGATGCCGATATCGGATCCGATATATATTAGAATAGTGAATTTATTATTTTATTTTTTTTCAGAAATATACTTGTACAGGCTTTTTTTCAGGTTTCTAAATTTTATTTTTAAAACTGTCGATTTCAATTTTTACGCAATTAAAATCTTAATTTTTTTGGAATAAAATTTACACCTTGAATTGAAGGTGCAACCAAACTTTACTCTGGAAATACATTGTAATTTGAAAGATGGTATTTAAAAGAAGTAATATAGTTATGATTTGAAGTAAAGTAGAGAAGTGAAGGTGAGAAGTGAAAATAAATTTTATTTTTCCTTACTCTTTTTGCTGAGTGATTTTATTGTAAAATTTAGAATGTGATCCACCGGGAGGTCATGTGGCAATCAAATTGTTTGTTAAGAATTCTCTCACAGATTACTTGCACGTATCACTTAGAGACATTGCTTTGGGGGTACGAATGGTGTCCTGCAATTTAACAAAACTGTCAGTCAAAACACATCAGTTAAAATGGGCAAATTGTGACTCAAAGTCGTTAAACTACTAGGTTAGACACGTATTCGTGCCCGTAGATGACAACACATATTGAAGAGTGTGATTGGGATCAAGAACTTCAAAACTGACTGATATATATATATATATATATATATATATATATATATATATATATATATATATATATATATATATATATATATATATATATATATATATATATATATATTATATATATATATATATATATATATTATATATATATATATATATATATATATATATATATATATATATATATATATATATATATATATATATATATATATATATATATATATATATATATATATATTAGTATATATATATATATATATATATATATATATATATATATATATATATATATATATATATATATATATATATATATATATATATATATATATATATATATATATATATATATATATATAATATATATATATATATATATATATATATATATATATATATATATATATATATATATATATATATATATATATATATATATATATATTTATTTCACTCTCTGGTGGGCAAGGGCCAGAGGCCTACTAAACTTATACCAGAGTTAGGGGGAAAGACGGGAATCTGGTCAAATTAAAGACCGACGTGGCCTAATACACGAAATTTGAAGATGTGCAAGTCATAGAAAGTTGGGAAAATAGAAGAAGGGAGTGTTTCCAGACGAGTATAAGGATGGAGGAAACGAGTTTTGGTGGCATTGAAAACAACCATGTTCTCTCAGCCCCAATTTGAAATGCGAGATAGATCAGAGGTCAGCTGCTTCAAGGGAACTTTCCATGAGTCTAGTAACTTTCGTTTTTGAGGGACGCTTTTCAAATTGAAAAGAATAACGAAGAGTGGGGTCCTCAGAATAGGAGTGGAAAGGAGATGATGCAGCAGAGAGAAGGTCATTAATGAAAAGTATAAAAAGTGTTGGTAATAGAACAGTTCCTTGAGGAACATCACTCTTAATAGAGATATAGGAAGAGCGGTGGCCGTCAACAACTGCTGCTATAGAACGACAGGAAAAGGAAATCAGAGAGAAGGTCACAGAGAGAAGGATAGATTCCGAAAGAGTTAAGTTTGGAAATCAAAGCTTTGTTTTAGATTCTATCGAAAGCTTTCGATATGTCTAGCGCTACAGCGAAAGACTCACCGAAATGCCGAAAGGCGGAGAACTAAGAGTCATTGAGAAGGGAAAGGAGATCACCAGGAGAATGTTCCTTACGAAAGCCATACTGGCGATCAGAGAAAAGATTAGAAGAATTGAGATGTTTCCAAATCTTCCTGTTGAGGATAGATTCGAAAACTTTAGAAACAACGGAGGTTAAAGAAATGGGACGATAGTTAGAGGGTTGAGAAGGCACAGGTTGAATGAGCGCACGTTTCCAGCAAGAAGGGAAGGTTGAAGTAGAAAGGCAAATACGAAATAGTTTACCAAGGCAGGGTTCAAGCTCGGAAGCCCAAGTTTTGAGAATCGCAGGAGGAATACCATCAGTACCATACGCCTTCTTAGTGTTAAGCTCAGAGAGAGCAGAAATGACATCTTTAGAAGAAATTATAATATTAGGCATAAATGAGTTGGAGGAGGTTGAAGGAGGAGGAATAGCTCTAAGGTAGAATTAGAAGCAAAGGTTTGACCAAAGGGTTCAGCTTTAGTAGAAGGTAAAATGGCAGTTGTACCATAAGGAGGAACTAGTGGACGGAAAGAGGAAGAAGCAAAGTTAGAGTTGATTTTTTTTTCAAAATGCCATAAAGGGCGAGAGGAAGAGGAACCAGAAAGATTATTCCTTTGCGACGGAGAAAAGAGTTTTTGGTATCTCGAAGAATAGATTTTGCACGATTCCGGGATGAAATATAAGTTGAATTGGTTTCATAGGTTTGAAGACAACGGTAATCTCTGAAGGCAGCGTCCCTGCGGCGGATAGCGCGAGAACAAGTAGAGTTAAACCAATGTTTGTTAGGTTTAGTAGAAGGGAAAGAATATGGAATGTACGCCTCCATGCCCAGAGAGAATCACCTCAGTTATGCTCTCAGCACACTTCGAGGGATCCCCTCCCCACGAAAGCAATAATCATTCCATTTGAAATCAGAGTAGTACAACCGCAAGTCAGACCAGCTAGCAGCACCGAAGTGCCACAAACGTCTCCTCGCCGAAGGCGGGGGTCGTTCTTTCGGAAGACTTGAAGAGACAGAACAAGATACGGAGATAAGAAGGTGATCGGATGAACCTAGAGGAGGAAAGAGTTTAACAGTATAAGGAGAAGGATAAGAAGTAAGGAAAAGATCAAGTATGTTGGGTTCATCACCAAGGCCATCAGGGATAAGGGTAGGGAGTTGAACCAACTGTTCAAGGTTGTTCTGGATAGAAAAGTTGTAGGCAAATTCACCGGCTGTGTCATGAAAACTAGATGAAAGCCATTGGCGGTGGTGAACATTGAAATCGCCGAAAATGATGATTTCGGAGAAAGAAGAAGATAAAATGTGCTCTTTTTTGGAGTTTAAGTAGTCGAAGAATTTTTCATAGTCAGTAGAATTAGGAGATAAATAAACATAACAAATAAATTTAGTAGTAGAATTGCAAGAGAGCTTAAGCCTTAAGGTAGAAAATTCAAGAGACTTCAAATTAGAGACACGAGAGCAAATAACATCGTTGCGCACATATGCCCAACCGCCTTTGGCTGAAAATTGAGGATAGAGACAGTAGGAAGTTACAGAATAAGGTTTACTGTCAGCACACTCAAGCAACCGAGTTTCGGCTTAAACTGGAGATGGGGTTTAGAAGAAGAGAGATGGTGTTCGACAAAGGGGAAATTAAAAAAAAAAGACCGCGAATGTTGCAGAGAATAATGAAAAAAGAAGACTGTGCACCGGGGCAAGCCAGACGCAGGGTCGTGGAGGCACTATCCCCATCATCGGAGGCCTCTAACTCGGAAGTGATGATAGGGTGAGGGGTGGAGGTTGAGGGGCATTCTTTGGATGCCGCACCTCACAGCATCTCCGAGGCAGCTGTGGGTTTCGCCATTTTGATTTGTTTTATAAAGGTAATGTAAGAGTAAGCGATTGTAAAATGTGGGAACGTGTGAAGAATTGGGGTAGAGAGGTAGTTGGAGCACAGACACACTACGTCCTCCCCCTTATATATATATATATATTATATATATATATATATATATATATATATATATATATATATATATATATATATATATATATATATATATATATATAATATATATTATATATATATTAATATATATATAAAAAAAAAAAAAAAAAAATATATTATAAATATATATATATATATATATAATATATATATTATATATATATATATATATATATATATATATATATATATATATATATATATATATATATATATATATATATATTATATATATATATATATATATATATATATATATATATATATATATATATATATATATATATATATATATATATATATATATATATTATATATATATATATATATATATATATAATATATATATATTATATATTATAATATTTAATTATTATATATATATAATATATATATATATATATATATATATATATTATATATATATATATATATATATATATATATATATATATATATATATATATATATATATATATATATATATATATATATATATATATATATAATATATATATATATATATATATATATATATATAATATTGAGATAGCTTCGTTCCTTGTGAACTTCAATCTAATCAGAAAGGTTAAAGCCAACACCAAGGGTTCCACATATTATTTATTATTACAGTGTGAACGTTTCAAACCTTAACTCGGTCCGTCCTCAGCACAATCTAAGTTCTAAAAATTTTCTAATTTAAAATATAAACCAAATAATTTCATTAACTATATATAAAAATACTAAAATAATAATAAAAATAACAATTACAATAAAATAATAAAAAAATATAAAAAAATATAATATAAAAAAAAAAACAAAAAAAAAAGACTAAAGTCGAAATTTTGCATCACCAAGAAATATTAAAAGGGCTGGACTATTTAGGAAAAAGGACTTCATCAATGTGTGAAAAGAACAGTAGAAGAAGCTTGATCATTTAAGGATGGGAATGAGTTTTTATATATAAAGACTCCAATATCCTACGATCAAGAAGAGAAGACGAATGTCGGAGTATAGAGAAATCGGAAGAAGAAAAAGGATGGGTATCTCCATGGTCTCTTATGGCAGAGTGTTCAGGAGAGAAAGAGGAAAGAGGAAGGTCAGTTCTAAAGAAACTCCTCTATGTTTATCAATCCTCACTTTTAATTGTAGACCAGTTTGGCCTACATACTCCATTACAGCTGGCACACTTAAATAAGTATATTAATGAGGATCTGAGAAACATTATGATAGATTCCTTATGTCTGAAGAAAGTGTGAATTGAGAGAGAGTTAGAATTTATAAGAATAAACTGGCATTGGGGGAATGTAGCCTCAAGTACAGTAAGAATAGATTTGTTAAGTTGGGATGTAAGGGATCCTATAAAAGGAAGTTTTAGATATATTTTTTGTTTAGGAACAGTAGGAAAACGATGAGCAGGTCTGAAGATATTAACGAGGAACTCGTTAATACTTTTTTCCACTTGGAACTTAGGGAATAGATTAAAATGGAAAAGAATTTTAATAAATTCCATCTCTTTATGGAATAAATGCCAGTCAGAGCAAATTTTAAATGCTCTATAGATTCTAGATCTTAGACCTGATAGAATAAACTTAAGAGGTATATTGCTGAAATAGTTTGTAGCAAGAAGGGTAGAAGTAGGTTTTCTATAAACAGATGTTTTAAATATGTTGTTAATATGAGTAACATATACATCAAGAAAGGATATGGAATTATTAACTTCTTGTTCCATTGTGAATCT